>JAJOOH010037506.1:0-14624 GCA_029582605.1 Solanum gracilifrons | reverse complement strand
ACCTAATTCCTTATATTCTAGGAGATATAATTGTTTGAAGTTGACCTAAAACTTAAAACTTATGAGTGACTTGTACGAACCTCTCTTTACCCATTTTTGAAGTCTGAGGTGTTACACATTCTCACTCTTACCACTCAAAAATTGGGGTTGTTTTATCTTCTGAAACCTATCATAGCACTATTGATTTGCCTATGTCAAAATAATTTCAGGAGCAATCTTTGCACCAACAACCGGTGTAGGAACCACTGGTGGCTGCCTAAACATGAACACCTGGAGTCTGTTATTGACCTAGGGTCTGCGCCCCCAGAGAAAGGTTCTCTAACATACCAAGCATCCTGAAAAACTTGAAACAACGGAGCTCCAAACTCGGGAGGAACCTGGTCCTCAACAACCTCAACATGTGGCTCATGAGAAGCCTTTCTAGCTCTACCTCTAGTTGGTGCCGCTCCAAGGGCACGATCTCTACCTAGTGCTACTCCACGACCATGGACTTTAGCTCGGGCCCTACCTCTACCCCTAGTTGGGGTCTCAACAACTACTCCCCTCTTCCACTAGAAACAGAAGCTCTTGTCCTCGACATCTGCCAAAACATCTCGCGACAACTCAGCACTAGTGAAGGTAACCACGCATATAAGAAAGGATGAATAAAAGGAAGTTTCCTTACAATCTTTGTAGCCTCTTGAAGATAAGTACAGACGTCTCCGTTCCGATCCTCAAGAAACTACTAAGACTTGGTTTGTACACACTTTAGACCTATGAACTTGGGCTCTGCTTCCATTTTGTCACTACCAAAAAATGGACGTGATGGCACTTGTTTATTCCTACAAACACAACCCAGCCTCAATCCAATAAAAACAAAAGAAAAAACGGAGATATAATAAAGCAGAACAAGACAAAGGCGCAAATCATATTCATTCTATACAATACCCTAAAATTTGGTTGTCACGTGTAGAAGCCACTAATGAAAACACTGAATTCGACAGATAAATACAAGTTTCAGTCTTTGTTTCTCAAGTAGAACAAAACCTTAAAGAAAAGGAAAAGAGGGTCCACCAGATGACAAGAAGCTACCTGTCAGATCCTTCAACGAGCCTCCATTGATAGGAGGAGGAGAAGAAGAGGAAGAAGAAGAAGAAGAAGAAGAAGAAGAAGAAGAAGAAGAAGAATAAGAAGATCACGCGAGTCCGAGCTCGGAACCTACACAAGTATACAAGCAAGGGGTGAGTACCAACAGCACGGTACCTAGCAAGAAACCTATTAAATAAAGTAACTAGCTAGAAAAGAATACCCCTGACTCTCCAATCAAACCTCCTCAAACTACAACCTCTACATAAATCAGCCCAACATAGCAATTCTAGAATGCATGGCTCACGAGGCCAATATTCACAGTTTGATAGCCACAATTCAACAATAAAACGAATCAAATAATTCAAACTCAAAGTCAAGTACTTAAGTTACACATAAAAAGTTCATTAATCTCAAGTATCAAGCAACTCACACATAAGCATCAAGGTATAAAGTCACAAAATCAATTCACTAGCCGGAACCATTTCTCATCGACACAATATCACTTGACGGCAATGAACTCGGCATAATAACACTCGCTGGAAATGACCTAAGCCTAATCATACTTGCCGGTAAAGGCCTATGCATAATACCACTCGTCGATAAAAACCTCGACATCACAACATTCACCGGCAAAGACCTCAACATCACAACATTAACCTGGCAAAACACTCATCATCATAAATCATCACATGTCTCATCACGGTGTTCACAATCAATCCACACAAGCAATATCACACCACATAGAAGAGACAACAAATTGTACAATTCAAGTCCACATCCATGTTTTCAAGTATTTCATTAATTAATCAATAAGGGGACAATAAGGCAATTTACATCATCATGATCATCACGTAACCTTTTTTTCATTTCAACCCCTTTTTATTAACAAGTAGACAATTTAACCCTTCACCCCATATGTATTACTCCTAATACACAAGCAAAGAAGGAAGTATATGAATTCAAATAGAATACAAGATTTAGGAAGCCACTTGCCTTAATTCAAAAAGAAACACTCCAAAGGTTGAGCCTTCCCCTTCCAAATGACTTCTAAAGCTAAACAATCCAAAATAAACAAGTATTCACAATCATCCATCGGAAACAACACTTCCCACACCAATTATATAGAGAAATAGTTCAAACAACTCAAAGTCCAATATTAAAATGGAGGTTTGAATCCGAAAAACAATACTTGAAGACATTACTCAAGGCTTTAGAAACTCATTAGGGAAAATCATTTCGAAAATGGGTTTTAAATCAGTTCATAAACTCACTTTTACTTCAAAACTTAAGTTCATGAAGAACCCCCAATTTATCAACCCAAAATCTTGATTTAAACTCATAAATTCAATAATAATAATGGGTAATAGAAGATTTAGAGTTAAAAATCATAACCCAAAATATTTCCCTCGAAAATCTAGTCCAAATTGCTTTCCCTAAACTCAAAAATGGTGAAATACGTTCGAAACCCCATTTTTTGGAAAACATTCTACCCAGGTCTCATTTGCTCATCGCGATCGCGACCCAAAGTCACGCTCTCGCGATAAGTAAGGTCATTCAACTCATTAAAGTTGACCGCGTGCGATCGCAAATCTCATTTTTTAACGAAAATTTAAAAATCAACTTTTCAAACTCAATCATAAAAAACTTGGGGTCAATAATGGGAGGGGGGAAATGGTAATTTTATGAATCTTTCTAAAAATTACCGATCAGGTCATTACAAAGAGAATCTAGAAAATAAGTCTAGCGGTGAGGGGAAAGAGGCAAAAGAGTGAGTAGATAATACAGATTGGAGGAAGATTGAGGTATCTTCTTACTAGGGCTGCATGACATGGATCAAATGTCGTTTGGAAATAGTTAATAACAAAAACTTCGTAATTTATTGAAGTAATTCATGACTTCTGGATTACTCCATATATTAATTGCCATCTACTTTCTATTTCTGCATTATCAAGCACTTGCTTTGTAAATTCATATATGGAGTTAATTCGATCGGGGAGTTTATGAGATTAGTTTGGAACTATTTAGCTATGGATTAATCAGGGAATATTGACAAATTTTGTAGCTAATTTCATATTTTCTAGTATAAAAAAGGATGTCATATTTAATCCTCAGCAAATAGTAGGGCTAATAGAAGTATATTTTCTATGTTCATGAGTTGTTGTCCAAATTCACATAAAGAAAGACTGATTCTTTTCCGATTTTATTTCTTCCAACAACATGATATAACATGTATTTTAGTTAATAAAATTCTATGCACGGATAGCAAACCTGCTAATGGACATTGTGGGAGAATACTCTTTACTATCATTGATGAGTCAGGGTTTTCAACTCATTTGGGGCTTAATATTCATAGTTTATTTTCCTCTGTAACACCTCAGAACATATCAGACTAGAACAGCAGAAAAATAGGTGAACCACGATAGGGTTCACGGACCGTGAACAGAACCACGGTCCATCGACCTGCCCGTGGTTCACACCCAGCCCATCAGTGGTGGACCACGGAGCCCTTCACGGGTCGTGGATCCCTACATGGACCGTACTAGTGCTCGTGGTGGTGCGACAGAACCCATTAGGCCCTGACATCAGACCACGGAGCCCTCCACGGGCTGTGGTTTTGATGACGGGCCATAGGAGGTTCCGTGGAAAAGTCCCCCAGGATCAGTAACTACTGGCCAGCAAATAATGACCCATACGACAGACCGTAGTCCTTATGAAGGGCCATCGTTGCGTCCATGGTCGGGCCCCGTCAGATTTTAACTAGGGTCAATTTAGTCTTTTCCCCTATTCGTTGGACACCTAAACTACATTATTTAACCCCTAAACTACATAGTTTTTGTTAGTTTAAACCTAGTAACTTAGTCAAAACTTACCCTAATTGATTATTCACTAAAATCATCCAAACTTAGATCAAAAGAAGAAGAAAGAGGTGCCAGTTTTCCCAAGAACAACCAGCAGATTTCTTTAAAGTTTCAGCCTAAAATCAAAAGGTTTCTCCGTAGATTTTGTCACAAGGTATGTGGGATTTCACTAGGGAGTTCCTTTCATCCACTAGGTCCCTAGAATTAAGTCAGAATCTTGATTCCCTATATATTGTTTAGACCTAGGGTTTCTTGAACTATAGAGAACTGTTGTGAGTTAGCTGCTAGAATATTCCTAATCAGATTCTATGTTATTGTAACATTATTGCTTAGTTCCTTGCATGAATTTTAGAACCTTAGTTGTGTAGATTCGTTTAGTTCATGAATTACACTAGCTTGGACAGATAAAAAGATATACATGCCTCAGATTTCAAATGTGTCATTATCAGTATTTAAATGATGCATTCTCAGTAAACATGTTAGAATGTTGAGCTATTCACTTATATCAGTTATGTCGTATTGTAGACATTCAAGTTAGGAGTAGGTTTAACACCAAGTTGGACTGGGGTTGTTCACCCTTATGGTGCCAGAACTACGTACCCCCGTAGGTTAATAAGTCCCCTATGTGGGCATCAAATTTTAGTGATCATGCCAGTTATGCCTCTATACGCCTGGCAAGGTATATTGGGTCCTTCCGATGGGTGTATACATTGGACTCCACGTTTAGCTCGTGTGGCTTTATGTTGGTTAATAGTAGCTCCTACAGTCCGACTTTAGTGAATCGACCAGGTTACGAGTTATATTCAGTATTCAATCTCATAATATAATGTACTTGGTCATTGCATTCAGTTTTGTTCATATTCAGTATATTTTAGTATTTCTATTATGTTCAGATTATATCATTGTTCAGTATGCTTTGTTCAGTTATTTATATTTGTTCAACTTTATCCTATCTTGCATGCTCCGTACCTTTCATATACTAACGCAAACTCTGTGCTACATCTTTTTGTGATGTAGGTTCAGGTCCTCAGCATTTAGATCACGTGTAGATCGGCCCCCGATCCATATTCAGCAGTATCACTTGTGAGTCCTCATTCTTCGAGGATGATAGACATGTTCTTTTACATTCAAACTTTCATGCTTGACCCCAAGCTCATGGGGTAGCCTTGGGGCATGAAAAATTTAGTATCAGAGCATTAGGTTTAAGAGTCCTAGGATGTCTAAAAAGCCGCACTATGTAGAGTCCCTTTGATGGGTGTGAAGCGCACCATACTTATGAGGGGTAGGCTACGAAGTGCTTTAGGAAAAACTTATTTTTCTTGTAATTCTTATCGTGTGTTGGTATGATATCCTTCCTAACTCGACATTATGTGTTTCAAATCAAGCTTCCTCGTAGAGCTTACAAAAATAATGTTAATACCGGCAACACTAATGTAGTTCCTCTAGTCCCAGACCATGAGGTTTTGAATGCAGAGTTTCAGAATGCCATTCAATTTTTGGCTTAGAGTGTAGCCAACCAGAACAATCAGCAGTTTCAAGTTCCTACAAATGCTAGTGATGGATCAGTGGCAGCTATGGTTCAAGATTTTGTTAGGATGAATCCGCCTGAGTTTCTAGGGTTGCAAGTTGGTGAAGACCCCCAAAACATCATAGATGAGGTCAAGAAAATCTTTGGAGTAATGCAACTGACTGTAATTTATTGGGTAGAGTTGGCATCCTGCCAACTTAAGGATGTGGCTCATATATGGTTTAAGTAGTGCAAGGAAAACAGGAATGAGAATGCATCTCCTGTGACTTGGGAGTGTTTTACCGGAGCTTTTCTGGACAGGTTCTTTCCAAGTGAGTTGAGGGAGGCTAAGGCTCAGGAATTTATGAATTTGAGACAAAGGTTTCATGTCGGTCCAAGAATACAGACTTAAATTCACCCAGTTCTCCAGGTATGCTCCACATATGGTTACCGATCCCAGGGAACAAATGAATAAGTTCCTATTAGGGGTATCTGACATGTAAATGCTATGTTGTTGGAGAATATGAGTATCTCTAGGCTCATGACTCAAGCTCAGCAGGTTAAGGGAGATAAGCTTAGGGACCAGGCTAAGGACAACAAGAAGGCTAGAACAGGCAACAATGAGTACTGTTAGCTGAAATTGGGTGCTGGAAATCGCTCACAGTTTCAGCAGAAATCTTCAGCTCTAGCATCTTCATCATCTAGTGCTCCATCCCCCAGGTTTCGACTGGATCAAAAAGGTAGGGCATGAGGCTCTAAGTCTTACGGGAGTGTTTTAGGTAACAGAACCTACCCAATTTGTCCAAAGTGTGAAAAGAACCATCCGGGCGAGTGTCTTGCAGGCAAGGAAGGATGTTTTGTGTGTGGTCAGTCTGGTCACAGGCTGAGAGATTTCCCTTCTTCTAAATAGGGACAAGGAGGTAACAATAGTAGGGCTCGGTCTACAACCCGAACAACACCAGCAGGTCACCCAACTTAGTAGGGTGCTTCATCTGGTACAGGTGGCCGTCAGTGCAAGAACAGATTGTATGCTCTCCAGGCTCACCAGGATTAGGAAGATTTTCCTGATGTTGTCACTGGTACGTTACGAGTCTTTCACTTAGATGTTTATGCTTTGTTAGACCCAAGGGCTACTCCTTCTTTTGTAACTCAATATATAGCAGTGAACTTTAGTGTCAGTCCAGAAACTCTCTCACAACCCTTCTCAGTCTCTACCCCAGTTGGTGACCCAGTTATAGCTAGACGAGTATATAGAAATTACCCTGTCACAGTCTCTCAGAAAGTCACCTTAGCAGATCTTGTAGAGTTAGAAATAATAGACTTTTATATCATTCTAGGCATGGATTGGTTGCATTCATGTTATGCCTTAGTCGATTGTAGAATTAGGATCATTCATTTTTAGTTTCCAAGCGAACTAATCTTAGAATGGAAGAGTAGTAGCTCAGTGCCTTGGGTCAATTCATTTCCTACCTTAAGGCCAAAAATATGATCTCTAAAGGGTATCTCTATCATCTAGTTCGGGTTAAAGATTCAAGCTCTGAAACCCCAGCTTTTGAGTCAGTCCCAATAGTAAATGAGTTCCCAGAAGTGTTTCCACAAGATCTTCCCGGAGTTCCTCTCTAAAGGGAAATTGACTTTGGAATTGATCTCCTTCCAAATACCAAGCCTATTCATATTCCTTCTTACAGAATGGCTCCAACTGAGATTAAGGAATTGAAAGAGCAATTGAAAGACCTTCTAGATAAGGAATTCATCAGACCTAGTATTTCCCCATGGGGTGCTCTAGTGTTGTTCGTGAAAAAGAAAGATGGTTCTCTTAGAATGTGCATTGACTATCGTCAGTTGAACAAAGTCACAATCCAGAACAAGTACCCTATCCCCAGGATTGATGAATTATTCGACCAATTTTAGGGTGCTAGTAATTTTTCAAAAATAGACCTCAGATCCGTTTATCATCATCTCAGAGGTCAAAGATAGTGACATTCTGAAAACACCCTGCAGATCTTGGTATGGTCATTATGAATTTGTAGTTATGTCATTTGGACTAACCAATGCTCCTGCATCTTTCATGGATATAATGAACAAGGTGTTCAAGTAGTATTTGGACTCGTTCTTTAGCGTCTTTATTGATGATATCCTCATTTACTCTAGGAATGAGGACGAACATGCCACTCATTTGAGGTTTGTCCTGCAAACTCTCAAAGATCGCCAGTTATTCGTTAAGTTTAGCAAATGTGAATTTTGGTTGCAATCAGTTTCTTTCCTTGGGCATATAGTGTCTAGCGAAGGGATTTGAGTGGATTCTCAGAAAATAGAGGCAGTGAAGCAATGGTCTATACCCACCTCTCTTACAAATATCAGAAGTTTCATTGGTTAAGTCGGTTATTACAGAAGGTTCATCGAAGGATTTTCATCCAATGCTTCTCCATTGATTAATTTGACTCAGAAAAAGGTTAAGTTTTAGTGGTAAAATGAGTATGAGAAGATCTTCTTAGAACTTAAAACTAGGTTGACTACAACTCTTGTTTTGACTCTACCAGAGAGTTCAGACGATAATGTGATCTATTGTGATGCATCCTGAGTTTGCCTAGGTTGTGTTTTGATGCAGCGAGGTAAGGTTGTAGCTTATCCTTCTAGACAGCTTAAGGTACATGAGAAGAACTATCTGACTTATGACCTCGAGCTTGCAGCCGTAGTATTTCCCCTAAAGATTTGGAGACATTACTTATATGGTGTTCACGTAGATGTGTTCACAGACCATAAGAGCTTTCAGTATGTGTTCACCCAGAAAGAGTTGAATCTTTTGAATTCCTCAAGGACTATGACATGAATGTTCTTTACCATCCTGGTAAGGCCAATGTACCAGCTGATGCTCTTAGCAGACTATCTATGGGTAATGTAGCACATGTTGAGGAAGAAAGGAAGAAATTAGAAAAAGATGTTCACCGGCTTGCTCGCTTAGGAGTTTGCCTGATGAACATATCAGATGATGGTGTGATAGTTCAGTATGGTTCAGAATCTTCATTGGTAGCGGAGGTTAAGGAAAAACAAAACAGTGATCCTATATTGTTTCAATTAAAAGGTTCAGTTCATCAGCAGAAACCAAGACGTATGACTCAAGAGATTAACATTCCTACATGGAAGTCACAAGTGATAAACATGGACTTCATTACAGGCTTACCTCGTACTCACAGACAGCATGACTCCATTTGGGTAATAGTAGACAGGGTTACTAAGTCCGCTCACTTTTTGGATGTTAAGACTACAGATTTAGCGGAGGACTATTCTAAGCTTTACATTAATAAGATAGTCAGGTTGCATTGGGTTGCTTTGTCTATCATCTAAGATAGAGGTCCTACACTTACCTCTCATTTCTGGAAGTCATTTCAGAAAGGTCTTGGTACTCAGGTAAATCTCAACATAGCATTTCATCCATAGACGGATGGTCAGGCAGAGTGTACCATTCAGACTTTAGAGGACATATTGATAGCTTACGTGATCGATTTCAAGGGAAGTTTAGATGATCACCTACCTCTCATAGAGTTTGCCTACAATAATAGCTACCATTCCAGTATTCAGATTACCCCTTATGAGGCATTATATGGGCGTAGGTGCAGATCTCCAGTTGGTTGGTTTGAAGAAGGTGAAGCAGCCTTTATAGGGTCAGATTAGATTCATGATGCTATGGAAATAGTTCAGCTCATCAGAGATAGAGTTAAGACAGCCTAGAGTCGCCAGAAGTCCTATGCAGATGTAAGGAGAAGGGACTTAGAATTCCAAATCGATGATTGGGTTTTTCCTGAAAGTGTCACTTACGAAGGGAGTGATGAGATTTGGCAAGAAAGGGAAGCTTAGTCCCAGATATGTAGGTCCTTACAGAATCTTGAATAGGGTTGGTAAAGTGGCTTATGAGTTAGAGTTGCCAACAGAACTAGCAGCAGTCCATCCAGTCTTTCACATTTCCTTATTAAAGAAGTGTGTGGGTGATCCACCATCTATAGTACCATTAGAAAGCGTGGTTGTGAAGGATAGTCTCACGTATGAAGAGGTGTCGTGAAACTGAAAATTTGGAAGAGTATGCAATTTTAAAAAGTTGTTTGGGGAGTTCTTCCAGTTCCGAAAGTTCCTACACATTCTAACTCTGAGTTTTTTATTCAAACATTGTTCTAAGTAGTTTTTGAGTAGAATTTTGAGTTGGATTTTGATTTTGACTTGATTCCAATCATTATGAAGACTTGATAATTGTTACCCAGACTGGTAGAGAACATAGTTGGTAATATTTTATTGTTTTTTATGATGTGTGGCTAAAACCCCCCATTCTTGGAGGTGTGATTATGTGATTAAATATTCTAATTAGCTTATGGGTGTTAGTATTTACTGATTTCAATGTTGATTTAAAGTGGGTTTGATTGATAGTTGTGTTTAATTCATGAAATGTAGTAGCAAATGCAGTTCTAGTTTAGCATTCTATACTTGCTTGAGAAAGAGTTTTTAGAATTAAAATTATCAATTAATGATTGTAGTGATTGGGTTATTGTTGGTTTATGATACGTCAAACTTACACTTCAAATAAGAAGTGTAAACGGTCGAAGTCAATTTACAGAACTTAACTAGATTTGAGGTCAATCCCACAGAGAATTTCTTTACAGATAAGGTTTCACTATCGCATTTATTCGAACGTTGTTATTATCTCCTAGACAAATAACAAATGAAAGTAAATTGGGTATGGTTGAATTGTTATAATTACCAAAACTTGAAATCAAAATCCAGGTTCAAGACTAACAAACTATTTTGTTTTAAGATTGATTCAATTAATTAAGAGAAACCAGGATTGTGTTCACCATAACATTAATTCTAGTGTTCTCCCGTAATTTGAGTGTCAGGCAAATCAATGTTTACAGAATCTTTGCGAGTTAAATTTATCTAACGCTTCTCAGCCTAATCAAATAATGATCACTCATGTTCTCTCAACCTTAGAGTGTTACTAACATTGAACCTCACTTGAAATGATATGGTGTTAAATATGTTTTCTCTTGAACTCAAGCTTTAACTCCAATTTGTTAATTTAATTCAGCTTTTTCCTAACTGGTATTTTTCTCTCGAACAAATACATGATACAGGATCATCTAATGTGTGCACTCACTAGACTAAAATTATATTGAAAACTAAAAACTACAGATTGTACATACAGACTACCTTTTACTCATTTTATGGAATCACAACTAGAATATCGTCATAGATCCCACTACCCCAGTCGTGGTATTTAGCCACTCATGCTTTCACATAAACAATAAGTAGTTAGGGATGAAAACATATTGATAAAGACTTACGAAAATAATTAGCAAATCAACAACCACTTTGAAAATCTGAGTCTGAATCCAAATATCCAACTGATAATAATAATCAAAAATCTAAATATCGAAGGCTAAAAGTAATACTGTGTTCTTGGTCGTAAAACGTAAGATGATCAATAATAATGCAAAAATGACCTAAAGTAGTTCAAAATAGAATGTTTAAAATGAGTCCTAGTCGAACTAGGACTGAAATGTCGGATGGCTCTACGGCCACTTCTACGGTTCGTAGAGCCGTGAAGCCCTCTGTGATCTTTCCTTTAATTTTCCCAAAGGTTGGGTCTACAATGCCTTCACTCGAAAATGCACAACGGGGAGCTACCACAGTCCGTAGTGAGGACCACGGCCCATGAATTCACCCGTGGTCTTCACTTGGGTTTTAACCTTCTTTAAACTCTCCATTGATGTCACACAGGTTTAGCTTTATGCTAGGTACCACGGTCTATGGTGAGGACTACGGCCCGTAGAACCCTCCGTGGTCTTCACTTGGTTATTCCTGCTCTTCATCTTCTCAAGGCCCAAGACTCCCCTACTTCCACGAGCTCCACTACGGACCGTAATAAAGTTTACGGTCCGTGAAATTGGCCGTGAACTTCACTTGATCAACATCAGTTCTACTTCTTTTTCCGCTTTTCTATACAACCCAGATTCTGCCTACACATTTAACAAACCCATCAAATAATCCAAAATTTCACTTAATTCCAGTATTAGTTTATAGTTATTAAGCATCAAATGTGCCACTATTTTGCGGCACATCAGTTTAGCTTAAGAAAGTGAATCTAAATTTGATCCTACTAATCTAGCTCGAGAGAGTAGGTTAATTAAGGTATTGGGTTGTTCATAGTGCTATGCTTGTCAAGGTTCGAGAGAACTCGCTTAATTCGTGATAGTTGATTGAGAGATTGCTATTACATATAAAGCCTAGCCTACTCTCTAAGATTCAGCGTGTTTTAGTACATCTTAATCACTCATATAGTGAAATTAACATTTAATCGATCACATCCCCAAGGATCCCTCTCTACTTTATTACTACCATGTTTTGTAGTTGTTAATTGCTCACTCTTAACCCCTCATCTTACATTAGTTGTCAACCCCTGAAATTTACTTTAAAGTATTCCAATAATGTTTACTTCTACAAACGACTAGAACACACCGTTTAGTTCGTAATTGAATTCTCTTCTGTATCACTCCCTGTGGGATCGACTTTAACTCTTTATTGGGTTTATACTTGATTGCGACCTCCTACACTTAGAATTAGATAAAGTGTAGTTGAACGTTATCAAAAAGTAGTGCCACTACCGGGTTGTGGTGTTTAGAATTCTCTTAGTGAAGTTTAGTGTGACCTAATTATGTTGTAGTTGAATCAACTTACTTTTGTTTGTCATTGGCTACCTTGGAACAGGTGGCGATATGACTATCAACGGGAGCAATGCTAGCCATCTTGGACACATTGATGACGTCGACAACTTGAACAATGTGAATGAAGTTTATTTGGGTAATGTGGGTGCTATCTGGTTGCCTCTGGTCGTGGGAAATGCGATTTTTCACGTGACTAGCACGATGTTGCAGTTGTTACAAATGAAGGGTTTGTTTGGAGGTCTATCTCATGAGGATCCCCATGACCACATCCAGAATTTTGTGGACGTTTGTGGTCCATTTTCTTTCCAGAACATCTCCCAGGAGTCAGTACGACTTCGATTTTTCTCTTTTTCTCTGATGGGAGAGGAAACTAAGTGGTTAGCCGACCTACCTAGGGACTCAATTACTTCTTGGGATAAGCTCACTGAGGCGTTCTACATAAGGTTTTTCCCTCTCTCAAGGATGATGGCTTTGAGAGATAATATTCAGAGATTCAAAGGATTGGATAGTGAACCAATTTATGAAACGTGGTTACAGTTCCAAAAGTTGTTGCTACAATGTCCAACTCATGGACTCCCGAACAACGTGTTGTTACAACATTTTTACCGGAGTCTAGATTCAGTCAACAAAGGTGTGGCTGATCAACTTGTCCAAGGAGGAATTATGCAACAACCTTTTGAAATAGCATTTACTCTCCTTGATGGAATGATGAAAATCAACTATGCTTGGTACACTAGTGTCCATTTTCCACTAGTGTACAACCTTGGAATTATTGGAGTGAATCCCGATGACGCACACTTTGAGGCCTTGTACAATGAGGAAATACATTTTCTAGAAAATCAAGGAGAGGGTTTCGGTTCAACTATCAAATTCCGGGCGGGAACGAAGGTTGGAATAGAGAGTGTGATGAAGGTTGGAGAGACCGTGATAGGAAATGGTGTGACTGTAGGACTAATTGAAATGAGCGAAATGTCGACAAGGATCGTTATGTGCCCCCGCATGAGCGTCAAAAGCCAAAAGAGCAACGGGCTAATCCTGAAAATTTCCGCCCAGAGGATATGGTTGCACGTATTCTCAACAAAGTGGAAGTGTCAAATAAAGTGCACAAAGAAATGAAAGACGATGTCTCATCTCTAAACCAGATGGTTACTTCTCACTCGGTGTCCATTAAGCAGCTAGAATTGCAGATGGGACAAATCTCATCCCATTTAAACCTGAGGCAAAAAGAGGGTCTACTAAGTGATAGCTTGGTTAACCCAAATAATGATTCTTGAATACGTATCTTCGTCATACCACGACATTAAATAAGGTGCTTTTTGGAAGGTAACCCAAGCGTTTATGTTTTTAATACTGTTGTTTGAATAACGGGTGTTGAATGTGTAGGTTGAAAATTTGAAATTTTGGGGATGGAGAAATTAGGTGTGCCTAGGCACCAATCGGTGACTCGCCAAACAAGTCGGCAAGCTCGATCTAGGTCACCTTTTGGACCAACAAAATGCGTGTAGGTTCTGTAAATTTCAGAGGGCAAAAGAGCCATTCGGCATCAGCGACATAAGTAAGCGCCGCCGACTGGTCGCGAACTGAAGGGTCACGAAGGGCTGAACCATTTTTAAATTCAAAAACGTCCCTCATTTCATACTTTCTGACTTTTGGACTTTCACATCCACATTTTACATTTCCGTACTTTCTTTTCTTGAACTTTTGCATGGGAATCAATTGCTTGGGGGAGTTTGCACTCTTGCTTGTAGATTTTCTAGCCTAGCGTTCAGTTATCTACTTTTGAGGTTGGTTATCTGAACCCTGCCTTTAAATATTTGTGTTGTCGAATGCATGATCATTGTTCTGTTAATCTAGTTAAGTAATATTGGTAGTTTGAATGTTCGTGTTAGCATGTGCCCTTTTTTGTACTTTATTTTTTGTGTATTTTGGCCTAAATTTATGAAATGGTGCGTGATAATTTATTTAAATTGTGGGTGTGTGTTGATTAGTTATTGGGCCTAGTGTGGGTGAATTCTAAGTAACCCCAATTGTACCGATCGTCTGATTTTGCCTAATAATAGAGTGGGTCACGTCATTCTTAAGGGGAAATGTTGTTTATCGGTCAATTTTTGACAAATCGGGGGAAGTTTGAGTACCATGAAGTCATGAATGCTATGGGTCTTGGTTTAATTACGTAGAATAGGTGTCTACTTTTGTTCTCGTGGGCTGTAGGCTAGAAGTTGAAGGTCGAGGTCAATATCTGGCACGCAGGACCTTTCGACGAGCTTAGTCGAGCTCGCCAAATGGTTTGGTGGTTTACCCAACAACCCCATGATCGCCTTTTAACTCTTTAAAATGGATGAAATGTTTTTGTAACATTTGGCAATCTGCCTGAGCTCGCCGAGTTCACTCGACAACTCGCCGAATGTCCCTTAGATCGCCTTTCTAAGCCCTAATTTTTTAAAACTATTTTGTAACAATCGGCGAACTACTTTTAGTTTG
>JAJOOH010037505.1:0-18649 GCA_029582605.1 Solanum gracilifrons | reverse complement strand
AGAAAAAGAGAGTGATATTTATGGGAACTTATAATTATTGATAGTACATTGTAGTAAGTGTACTTCTTTTTAAAGTACAAAATTAACATAAATGATAAGAATTTAAAAAAGGAGATTGATTTTCCCTAAATTAATAATGAAGGACAATTTTAATTTTTTTTAAAAAAATAATAATAATCCAAGTTTAAGTTTGTAACGTTAAAGTCCTATTTAGTTTTGTAATACTACACTTAATTATTTCCATCGTAAAAATAACTTAGAAACTATTTAATATTAATACAAAATAATTGCAATTTGACAATTGTTTCATTCGAAGATTGAGTTAATATCTTAAAAGGTCATACAATTTTTAGAATTTATCTAGTAAAGTCATTGAATTTTGTTTTGTATTTATAAAACTATAAAGAATCAAAATTGCTCCTGAACTATGCGAAATAGACTACTTATACCCTCTATTACATTTTGGGACAAAAAATGCCCCCGTCATTATTCCAATAGACCAGAAATACCCTTATAGAGGTAACAACCCATTTAGCAAGCCACGTGGAACTAATCCTTCTACCTAAGCATTGCCAAATAGGATTCCCACTAAATTATGGGTCATTAATTTGGAAGCTATTATCAATGTTTTAAAAGGCGGGGCCGTGAGGCCATACATTTTATGTAGTACGGGCGAGGCATAAGCCTCGAGACACGGGGCGTAAGTCCCATGAATCTACGGGGCGTACATCTCATGTATATTCAATTTTATAATTTTATTACTATAAAAATAAGCCAAAATAAAACTTTCAATGATTTTACAAATAAATTTTAATAAATAACCAATAATATAGAAAATATATTATAATTATTATTTGAGAAATGTATTAATAACCAATAATATAGAAAAAAAATTATAATTACTATTTGAGAAAGGTAACAATTAACAACACATAAAATGACAATAGACAAAATAATCTTTGAAATGAAAATCAGCATCCATTTTTGTATTTACTACTCCCTCCCACCCTCAATAATATTTGCACTGATTATTGTTTATATTTTAAAAAAGATGAAGGATAAACAATGTAAAGTAATGAAAAAAATGAATAAAGTTATCTTCTTCTCTTTTTGGTTTCCCACCCGGTGTCCGGAGCCCATTGGAGCTAAGACTAAATTCGGATCGCGCACTGCAGGGCTCATTTGAGAGTGACGCTCCCAACAAGATTTTCTCCATACCCAGGGCTCGAACCCGAGACCTCTGGTTAAGAGTGAAGCACTCCCACCAATGCACCACAACCCATGTTTGTATAAAGTTATCTCATAAACCTAGTGTGCTATGAAACTTAGACCTTTATATTAATAAAATCACCCAACTAAATTTATCATTAAAAGAAATACTGGCATGACTAATTAATCTTTTTTTGGTTATGTAACATGGATCCCATAAATAAGTAAAATTAAAGAAAGCTCATTAAGAAGGATTTAATTGATACAAATATCTAAGTTAAGTAATTTTATTAATATCAAACAAAGTTCAATAATTTCACTAGATAAATTCTTATAGTTAAGTAATCTTTTGGAATATTAACTCAATTTTAAAATAGCACATTGTCAAATTGCAATTATTTTGTATTAATATCAAACAGTTTTAAAGGTATTTTTACAAAGGAAAATAAAAAGAGGAAATAAGTGTAGTAATACAAACTAAATAGGACTTAACGTTACAAACTTAAACTTGGATTTTTTTATTTTTTTAAAAATTCTTCATTATAAATTAAGGGAAAACCAATCTCCTTTTCAAAATTCCACCATTTATATTAATTTTGTACTTGAAAAAGAAGTACATTTACTATCAAGTTGAACTTTCTAATAATTGAAAAAGGAGTTCTCAACATTAATTTATGTGGAATGTTGAAAAAACAACATTTTGATTGGAAAAGTTCTCCAAAACCAAATATATGACAAAAAAACTTCTTTATATATACTCCATTCATTTTAAAATACTTATCGTTCATATTAAAAATATTTGCCTTAAAATACTTGTTATTTTAGAAGTTTAATTTTTTTTCTTAACATTAATTATTCTTGAAAATTGTCAACACCTCAATGATATACGACACATAAATAGAATAATATTAAATGAAAAAGTATATATCTTATGACATATATAAATTAAATTAGGTAAAATATTCTAACATAAATCCTAATTAATATTTTGTTAAAAAAATCACGTAAGTAAAAAATACGATGAATATTTGAGATGAAAAGTGTACTCTAAATATGATTAAAAAATAATTACCAGCACTGAATATTAATACCTAGAACCATTTTAATGACCAACCTCTTGATCATCTTATTAATTTACAACAAATTATGACCCCAAATGGATTAATTCAACCTCAAATACAATTTATATTATACTTTTTCCATTTCAATTTATCTTGTCCTATTTTTTTTTAAATATATTTTTGATAAGCAAGTATTTTATTACCAAACAGAAGTGTAGAGCTCAAAAAAAGAGAAAAGATGAAAAGAAACTAATAATACAATGAATAACCTTCCATCTCCTAAACATCTACCGACATCTTTAGCTTGGATAGTAATTCAAGATCGTTGGGTATTTAGTTAATTTATTTTGAGACAAACTCTGAAATATACATCTTGAGTTATTCTATTCAGAAGGACCGATGCTTTTCTTCTTTTTCCTTAAAAAATAATTTGGTTCCTCTCTTACCACATATAATAGATGCAGCTTGTTAAGGCAATTTAATACATTGTTGTTGCATCACTATTCCCATTATAATGATCCACCGCCAATGCAAGTTCTTCTTCCCATGTTTTTGCTTGTCTTATATGTCTAGTCATTGTAGTAGCTTGTTCCACACTAATGCTAAGACAGAGTACTGAAAGAAAGGGTGTGAGATTGATTCATTCTCCAATTCACACAAAAGGCATATTATAACACTCATTCCCCAGTCGATCTATCTATCCATCGTGTACAACCTTCTACGAGCAACCAACATCACAATGAACAACCATTTTGGGGCAGAAGGGGTATTGCAAATTAACTTCTCTCATCTTACTTTTTGGAAACACCCTTTGCACCAATTGGTACATCTTTTTTACTGAGAAATAGTGCAATCTTTGGAATTGATATATTGTATAACTATAGTCCTTAGCTTTGAAAATCTTCTTAATAAGCCAAGATGCTTGTTTTATATTGAAATTATCCTACTTCACCTTTTAGTCTGTTTCAAAAGAGAACACATGCTTCTTGTTTTTGCCAACTCTTTGATTTCAACTTTTTATCTGATGTGTTTAAGGTCATAGGATTAATTAAAGACATTTTGATATATTTGACATATCTTTATATCTTATGATCTTAAATTTTGTGTCAAATCAAAATAAGACAAACAAATTGAAATGGAAAATTTGTAGAAGTATATTACTTAATGAACAAGATAAATTAAACTAATGTGAATACATGTATTTCATTAATAAAATTTATCAAAAGCAACAACTCATATGAAGATTTCTTTAAAACCCTACTTCCAACAACAAAGAACCCTAACAAGCGTCCAACAATAGCAACCAAAAAAACACCGACATTAAAAGACATAACAGCCAACATAACAACATAACCTAAGCAAATTCTCAAACCATACAAAGTTGTTTGAAGAAGTCCAACTCTCACATGATCAACATTATTATCCCCTTTAATATAATTGCTATGAGAGAGAAATTCAAGGAAAATCGCCATGAAAAAGATAAGAATAAGTCCCAAAATGTACATGCCCAAATTATTGTATCCAGACCAACTTGAGAAGAGAATCTCAGTATTTTTTTCCGGCGGCTCCATAGCCATTCCATGCATGTGGCCGCCGTTGTTCAATTTTCTTTCCTCTCCTAATTCTTGATTTTTGTCTAATGAATTAGGAGAGGAGAGTGAGAGTTATGAGGTATTTACGTTAGCAATAAAATGACTAATAGTACATTGTAGTAAATGTACTTTTTTTTTCTAGTACAAAATTAAAGGATGAGGCATAATTAAATGGTAGAGTTGTAAAATTAGATTCTTCAAATTTGTTTCCTCAGAAACTTCCCTTCTCGTTTAATTTAGTTAGAATAATTGCTCATTTGTTTCATTGTTCTTTAGATAATTGTAAAAAAAAAATAATACGTTTAAAGTATCATATTTTTGCGAGTTTTATATATGAACTATTAGATATTTGTGTTTTTATCTGAATTATTACAAACTATTTATCAAAACACATCTCGAATATGACTAGACCAAGTATTTAATATAATCGCCAAAAGGCACTTGACAACTTATTTTGCCCATAAAATTTCGTCCACATGGTAACTGACTCATTAATTTCGAGGTGAGTTTGATAAATAGTTGGTGACAGTTCATGTAAGAATTGCAAATATATGATAATTCAAATTAGAAATTCGCAAAAAGTGATACTTCAAGTGTGTTTTTGAATATTTTCTTTAATTTTCTAATCGAAAAATGACCTAAAATACCCTCGAAGTATTAAAAATGGTACAAAACTACCCCCATCCACCATGAGGCGAATCCAGGATTTCAAAAAAAAATGGGTGCATCATAGCTTTAAAGATAAGATCTAAAAATTTATAATAACAATAACTCATCGAGCAAAAGATAAAAAAATTACATTACCATAGTTTACAATTGTACTCAGCGAGGCTTCATATTTTGAAAACAATCTATAGTACATTATTACTTACATTTTCAAATATCTTTTGCTCTATACAAACTAAACAACCATTCAAAACTTCTTCACCGATGCTATTACGTAGATAATTTTTTATGAGCTTCATTGAGGAGAAATGCTCTTTCCACACTTGTAGTAGCAACATGCATCAAAGTCAGTTTTACAAGTAAATAAACAAGAGACCAAGTTTGATCCAATTTTGTTTGTACCATCATCATAGCAAGTTCTTCAATCCCCTTCAAGTTGAGAAACTTGCTATCGCACTCTCGAGCATAGACAATGAAACTATCAAGCTGATAATTGTGATCTCGACGTTGACTATCACCAAACTCACTTTTGTAATATTTGGCCAACTTCATGATTCTGCTCTTACTAAAATTAACAAATGAATCAACTGGATTCAAATTATCCATACCAAGGAGTAAGTTACTAGTCATAACATCAAAACGATTATTGAACTCCTCGAGTTGCAAATCAATAACTGCATAAAACACTTCCACACGAGAGTTATGTAAATATGAAACTTCAGATTTCTTACGCTTTGATCTTGGATAGTCTTCAGTCATTTCAGGAATCAAAATATCATGTTTACCACAAAATAAATAAACCCCATCCATTAAAGGCTCCAAATCACTCTCTCTCATTGTTTGTGATCTTCTCTTTGAAAGATTAAGTAATCCCATAACATTGATGATATCTTGACCTTTTTTTAAAGCTTTGTTCAATTCATTTGTAAGAAGCAACATCTTGAACATCAAATGCAACACAAAGATACTCTTAAATTTTATCTAAAAGGTTTCTTGCTGCAAGTTATCAAGATCATGTGGAAAATCTTCTTTCATATCTTTAAACACATTTGCAATTGAAGAAAATATAATCATGAAATTTTTCAAGGTCTTGAAATGGGATCCCCAATGAGTATCACCCAGTCGTTGGAGGCCACATTCTTGATTTAATCCTTGCCCAGTAAGAATTTCTCCAGATTTAAGTTTCCAACTTCTCAACTTGGTGTTCTCGAAGTAACTCCCTGTATTTAAAAAATGTTTTAATAGTATTGAAAATATTAGTGACAACATAATTTATTTTTTTTACATCCGAATGCTTTTTAGAAAGAGCCACAAGCATCAATTGCAATTGGTGAGCAAAACAATGAATATAATGTGCAGACAGAGCATCTTGCAAAATCAAAGATTTTAGGTCATTTTTTTCTTCTTGCATATTATTAGCTCCATCATAACCTTGTCCACAGAATCTTGATAGGCTTAGCGAGTGATCCGAAAGTAAAATGTAAATTACTTTTTGCAATAATTTTTCGAAACACTACTCAAAAAGTTTTCTATCAGATCAACTCTCTATTTTTGTTAACATAAACTAGTGTCATTTGCTCTTTATGTGAAATGTCCTTTGACTCATCAATTAGTATTCCAAAATAATCACCATCCAAGTCTTTGATGATAACTTTAATTGTTTCTTTAGTACAAGCATCCACAATTTCTTTTTGAATTGTTGAATAAATTATCATATCATTTTTGGAGCATGTTGTGATATTACCTTTTCCACATCCAAACGATTAACTCCATGAAATTTCAAAAGTTCAAGAGAAAGACCTTTGTAATTAGAATCTTCACTCTCATCATGTCCACGAAATGGTAATATGATTCTTAGGAGAAATCTTACCACATAGATTGAAGCATTTAAGCGAATTCGATAATCACTTTTTATTTTTTCACTTTCTTGCGAAGAGAAGATTGAATTTATTGACGTTGATTCGCAAAATCAAGCATCCTATTCAAACATTTGTTATGAATATTATTTACCTCACCAACAGCAATCGAATTCTTTCCTTCCGTACCATGATTCCAATTTCTAAAACCATCTTGTGTAAATGATTTACTTGCATTGCCACGACTTTTAAATTCATTCTTGAAGAGATACCAACACAAACAAAATATAGCATCATTATTTATGCTATATTTTAGCCAAGCAGAATTTGGAGCATTAAACCACTCAGGATCAAATTGGCGATTTCGAGTCTCAAATGTTGTTTTAGGATATACACGAAGTTTTGATTGATAAGGCCCGATCAAAATATAATGTCTCCTCACACATCTTGTATATTGAAATCATATTCAAAGATGAGTTTCCTTTCTTCGGGATCCCGTTTAAGAGATCCAACACCAATAATACAATCAACATTTGAAGGAGAATGTGTAATTGTCTCTCTTTTAGCCTCTGGAGCTACATGTGAACTAACAAATGGACCGCTACTAGAATGTGCTTGCTTAATCAAGAATTTATCCATTTAGATATTCAAGGATAAATGTTCCTACAAATTTAAATTACTATTCAACTTAGTCACAAATTTAACTTGCAAATTTAAAATAAAGTAAGAGAATCACATACCTTTTACAATAAAAAATAAGGAAATTACACCATTGAAAATTCAAATAAAATAGAGGAGTCACAACCCTTGCAAATCTAAATAAAATAGAGGAATCACACCCCTTTCACATTTAAAAATAAGAAAATCACACATTCATAATAAAAAAGATGACTCACACCTATTCTGCATTCGCAAACACATATTCATAATAAAGAAGAGGAACCACACCCCTTTCACATTAAAAAAAAGGAATCACACCCTTCAAAATTAATAATAATAGTTAAAAAAAAAACACATTTCTTACAAGTTATATCCGCAAAATATGTAAGTTTGAGATAACCAATTCATTAGCTCTTGATGATTTCTTATTCTAAGTAATGACAAAGATTTTTTTTAGAAAACCCTAAAATTAAAATCATGTATTTAATTATTTTTTTATTTTGTTAGTTTGTTTATTAAAAAGAGAAATCATGAACTAAAAAGAATTTTACCTTAAATCATGACAATGATGATTTCCTAGATTCTTAATGACTTGAAGTTGTAGACTTGAAGCTTCTTTGTGTGGAAAATAAAAGGCAAAATTTAAAGAGAGAAAAAATATTGTTGAAACTTAGAAAATGCGTAGGAAGAAAACCTTTTGAGTCTTTAAGAATTTAGCTTCTTCTTTTTTGAAAAAGTGTTTTTAATTAGTAAATTTTTTTTGAAGCGAAATGGTGTTGGCTGGGATCAAACTGGAAACCTTAGTGTTGAAAACAACCCCTCAAACCAGTGAACCATCTACCCATTTTTAGAATGGGTTCCTCCAGCTAGTATTTAATATATCCTTTAGTGATTATACAAGTAATATATCGAGTTTAGTCGGATGACCACGGATTTCGGTGACCCAAATTTAATACATAAATTCACCCCTGCATCCACCTATTGGCTCCCAAATAGCTTTCTGATCCACCTTTGGATCCAATTTTGACCACTTCTTTAACAGGCTATCATTTAAAACTATTGAATAATTTTTTTAAATTATGTTTCACTCAACCATTGATTATAATTTAATAATTTAATATAGTTTATACACCCACCCATTACTCGTGAGAAAGTCGAATAGACATTCTTTTTTCAATCAAAATTGTTGTATCTAAAGTATGTTTTCAAATCAACATTCTATTCTTAATCATGTATGAGATAAATGTTCAATTTGAGTCAAATAAGAAGAGGAAGCATGATAGACCGTCAATGCAAAAGGGATGAATACATGTGCAATTACTTAAATATCCAAAAAAAATTATTTCGACACTTAAATTGAAATATTGACACCATGTTATTAAAATCATGATTTCACAAGAATTTTTTTTAGTATTTCACATGAATAGTATGTCTAGCATTTGAAAGTTTATTCTTAACAAAAGAGGATGATTGTCCAACATGTCCTAGTTAGCATCCTTGTTATCTATCCCATAGACTGCATCTTTGGTGTGGCGCTTCCATGACTCAGTCATTATCAATTGCTCAATAGCTTATCACCAAAGGATGTAGTGCAGCGGATGGAGTTGTTCCTCCCTTAATTAGAGGTCTCGGGTTCAAGCCCTGGTATGGAAAAATTCTTGATAGGGAGCGCTTCCTCCCGAATGGGGCCCTAGGCGGCGCGAACCCAGAATAGTCGGGCTCTAATGTGGATACCGAACGTCGGATAGAAAATCAAAAAAGAATTATCCAATAGCTTTTCCCATCTCGGTATCAGAGCTAGATGCAAGATAATATCTTAGATGATCACTCAACTTCGGATAGTTTACTTAAAAAGTCACTTAATTTTATTTTATAACTCAAAAGTTACTATACTAATTAGGATGATTCACTTAAAAAGTTACTCAACTTTTATTTTATAGCCCAATATTCAAACTTAAAATGTTCACCTAGTACTCTCGCCACCGATGAGATTTAAGTTTTGAGCACTAAGCGTATCTAACAACAAAGAAGAAAAAAGATTGAATGTTGGAGTTCCCGAGCATTTGGCAATCTAGTAGAAAATCAAAGTTTCTCATAAAGCCAAAAATAGGTAGATATCTACTTCTGACTTTCAACTTCTTTTTTTGTACTTTTTAAGCTTAAAGTTATGTCTTTGCCAAACATCTCTAAAAAATAAAAAAGTACTTATATTTCTTTTTTCATATTCTACATGTATGTCATTTGTTTCTTTTAGATCTCTTCTTAATAATATTAAGAGAAAAGACATAAAGTGACATCTGAAGTTATTTCAAACTTTCAAAAAGACACCTTAACTATGCGGGCATCCTATTACCCTACAAAAGTATTTAATATCGTTGTAAAGAGACAATTTTGAACCACATTTTCTCCCTATGTTTGCATTCACGCAGATGATGCGCGTGGACGTGATTTTTTTCTTTCAAAAAGCGAATTAAAAAGTGTCACGTGTCATTTCCTTTTCTATTATTTAATCTTTAAATACTTCATCTTCCCCAATTCTTTCAAAAAGATCCCATGGTTGAAGGTTTAAACTCAAAAAAAATCATTTTCTTTCTTGAATGAAATCAGCCCAAAAAGATAAGAACTTTCTAACTTCTTGTTAATTTCTAGTCGTCAAGGTTTAATTTCTTCTTAATTTCTTTAAAAATTGAGAAATCAAGTTATCTTTTGTAATTAGATTTTGAGGAAAAACATTCTTATAATGTCAAATACAAATCTTGAATCATATTTGTAATGACGAGAATAATTTGATGTTGTGTGTGATGTCATGCAAACATGAAGACTTGCTTTCAATGCAAATTTAATGGTCAAAGCAAAAAATTCTTATATTTTTTCTCATTTTTAAAAGCTTCTATGTATTTATTAAAATTCAGTTCCATAAGATGGTGAATCTGAAGAATTATTTCATTATGGAAAAGCATCACAAATTAAATCCTACCAAAACCCCAACCCGCAGAACTTAAAGAAGTTCAACTCTTCACAACAATGACGGCAAAAATGGACGATTCCAAAAAGCGAAAGCTTGCTTCAACATCCAGAGGCGAAAGCTTACCATTATTATTTTTATTAAGGGATGACCTGATAGAATAACATTTCTCATTAAAATCATAAAAACAGGGCTTACAACAAAGCTCAATGTAATTTCATAATTTAGATAGAAACTTTGCATACATAATCCTCCCTAGACCCTCTTAGGATTACATTGAGTATGTCCTCGTTGTAGATAGAAAGTTTTCATAATTATGACAAATGTGGAAGGAGGAAATCAGAAGAATCATATAACAAAGCTTGCAATTTTTTTATTTATTTTTTAACTTGAGTTAAAGCTTGCAAATTTACTTGCATATAAAGGCAAAAAGTAATGAAATGTGTTCCAAAAAGAGGCAAAATTAATCCATCTGTTATTCTATATCAACCAAGAAATGATACACTACCAAAAATTTTAAAAGAAAAATCAAAGTTTTACACAACTCCCTTCTTCACCGTTTTATACAACTCCCTTCTTCACCAGGCCAAACCGTCTAGTGGTATCAGCAGGAAGTTTTACACAAGTTTCGATATAATTCTCATAGTACTCCTTCCCCCTTAACCCGACTGTCTAATGTAATAGAATTTAAAAAATCGGAAACAGAATGTTGATTCTCATATGATGCAAGAGGTCTGACTAGCATCAAATGTGATATACTGTTTGGTTCTTTGAACAAAAATTATATGATCAGGTGTAGAAGAATTTCACATGGGTCGTCCTCCATTAGCGAGCATCTGACCAATGATGTTTGTCACCTGAAAAGAAAGTAAAAAAGTGACTCGAACCGTTGATAACTATAGGTGTACCAAAGCTATCTACATTTTCAGTATAAAATTACCATAAGACATCTGAAAACAGGTAGAGAGAAAAATACTATGAAGTATATATACATATAATCTTCACAGCTTAAGCGAAAGAAAACCAAAAATTCATAGTAGCAACACTAATAAGATCGCTTGACAATTACTCCTCGTTTGACAATTACACAACATTATTCAAGCAGCAACAAGTAGAGGTGTTTACCAGGCGTTTCTGTCTATATTAAACGTAGTGATACTGAATATTAGCCACGTAGCAAGCTAATAAAAAGTCACATGGCAATTTTCGGATAATATTAATAGGCAATGTAATAAGGCTTAATGTCATACTATTATAGGTTACAATTCATTGATGAAGTAAGAAAATTACATTGTTCGTGTAACTAACTTAGAACCTTCTATGAAAAGTGAATCATTTTGAGATGTTAAGAATTCTTCTTTTAAATAAGCAAATTTGTGGAAATTTTTAAGAAGAAACTAGAAAATTCTATAATAAAAAGAAACTTTTGTGATGATTGACAAAGGATAAATAAGAAATCCATATGAAAAGGGATGGAGGAACTAATGGATAATTGGAAGGAATAAAGAGAAGAGATTGGGGGAAAAGGCCAAAAAAATGAAACGCATAAATTAAACAATAAATGGGGTAAGGTGCCAATAAATTTCGGGAAATTACCAGATCAGAAGAGATAAAAGGGAAGGTGTGTGAGTAGTTTAAAAGCGCAGGTCAAACCAACTTTTAAGTATTTTGGTTTATTTTAGTGTTTGACAACCACCAAAAGCGTTTTCAAGCCAAATGCCACAAGTTGGATGGTCCAAACTTATTGTAAAGCTCTTTGAGTTTGACCAAATAGTTTATATTCATTTATAATCCCCAAAATACTATTCACAACACCAATACCCTGATTCCCCTCATTATTCCCTGCAATATTTATAAAAAAAAATTGCTAATTGCTTCTATTATTCTTTGCGTTGAACTTCCAATTTTAACCTTATATTGTAACAACTAAGTTTCTTTGGAATCTACATTTTTTATGGGTTACTTTGGACTGCCCAAATCAGTCCATCAACAAAATACATTTTCCCCTTGGCGGGTAAACTTTTGGGTCAATTGTGAAACCCAAAAAGACTTCAAAACTCATGAAAAACCATCCTCAAACCCCTCTATCAGCACAAGCATCATCATCAGTCATCACAATTCAAGAGTGGCAAAATTGACCCAATAATATATAACCCACTCAACCTGCCTAAGATTTAATCATGAACCAAATGTATTTTATTGGTGGACTACTTTGGGCTATGCTCAGGTAACCCATCAAAGACATTATCCAAAATTAACTTGTGGAAATGTCCAACACTAACCCGTGTGAATTCCCCAACCTCACTTGTGAGCTAGCCATTAGTAGGTAATAGTCCCCCACACACATGCCTAATCTGATAGTGTCTATTCCTAATCTACACACTACTCTCCCAAGACCTCTTGTGGAATTACACTGGTATGATGTTGTTGTTTACCTGTATATGCTTTATCAAAGCTCAGTTGCCAATTCAAATAGTTCCAAAAGTTGAATTCTAACTTTTTTTTTATACTTTTTGTTCTCTATCATTTTCAAGTGCTTTACAAATATGAAAAATTGCTTTCAGTTGTCTTTCTTGGAGGATCAGTGTGTCCCACATATTATTCATGAAAGTGACTTTATCAAAGATTGTCTTTTGATACTATCAAACCACATCCTAAATATTAAGTGCTGGTAGTACAAATAAATGCTAATTTAGTATTTTTGTAACATTTTTACAATTTAAAGAAAAAATATGAAGCCATAATAGTTGCTAGTGAAACTAGTATTTCATAATATTTCTTCAGTTATGAGCTAAGATTAAGAGCCTGTTTGGATTGGTTTTTGGCTTATTTTTATCATTTTAGCTTTAAATTAAGTGCTTATAAGCACTTTTTTATTTGAAACCGATTATAAGCACTTTTTTAGTTTATCCAAACACTTAGAAAGTGCTTAAGAGCTCATTTGGATTGACTTATTTTAAGTGTTTTTAAGCTAAAACAGCTTTAAACACTTTCGGATACCTTAACAAGTGCTTATAAGCACTTAGTTTTAAGCTAAAATGGTAAAAATAAGTCAAAAGACATAAGTAAGAATGGCTTGTGACTTATAAGTCAAAAGTCAATCCAAACCAGCTCTAAAAGCTACGCTGGCTTAAAAATACTTAAAATAAGTCAATCCAAACCTAAGGGCGGGTCACAGACAAATTTCTCGGTTATCAAAAAAAAAAAAAAAGTCAATCCAAACATGCTCTAATCTATGCTAAGGCATGTAGGTCCTTAGAAATGTTGATTGAACTTTTTGCGATTCACTAAAAGACTCTACAATAGACAAAATTATCATTTACTATTTTCTTCAAATAATTATTATTTTAATATTTAGAACTAAGAAATTAATTAAAGTCATAACTATTAAATCTTTACTTATTTGTAGGATGTAAAAACTCATAATATTTAGGACTTTTAATATAGTTCAAATAAGAAATAATTTGAGAAACAAAATTTTAGTCAATTTTAAAGTACTAAATATTTGGAGTTCTTACCTCTGACAAATAAGTAAAAATTTAATACTCCCTCCATCCCATTTTATGTGGCACCCTTTCCTTTTTAGTCCATCCCAAAAAAATATCACTGAAATAATTTAACTTTAAAATTCCCTTTTTACCCTTAATGAAATGATTTATAACCACACAAATATTTGAGGATTGTTTTAGACCACAAGTTTCAAAAGTCTTCCTTTTTTTTCTTAAACATTGTGTCAAGTCAAATGGTGCCACATAAAATGAGACAGAGGGAGTAGTTATAACTTCAAATAATTCCCAAGTCTTAAATATTAGGATAATAATTAAATAACAATTACTTGAGAAAATAGTAAATAATAATTTTGTCTATTGCAAAGTTTTTTAATAAATGACAAAAAGTTCAATAAGGCCTTAATGTTTTTCATATAGTATTAGATTATGGATACGGTCGGCGTGTAGTGAATCTGCACTTATTAGTATATTTAGTGACAAAACTTAATATTTGTTGTTCCATTCAATTTTTATTTTCTTATTTGATAGTGTGATCAAGTTGTACGCGTTGGGTTATGACTAATTGTTAAGACCCAAATTAACTTGGGCATGTTGATCATGAAATACTTATTGATTTAGCCCTTTCGACCGCCTTAATTAACCTAACCGCCCATTTTCCACTCCAGTTTTAATTACCTAGGTCCTAACTCTACTACGCTATTCAATTGCCTACTTTTTAAATTAAACTATTCAATTGCCTACTTTTTAAATTTCTTCTACCATCACCTAAAAACAAAAGAAATAGGGAAATCTTTTGTCCACAAACTAGGGTCCAAATAGTTTTACTATATTACTCTCTAGGTTTTAATCAGCTTTTATGGACTAAACTGAATCTGCTAAATATCTATCTTACACTAGCATGAGTATTACAAGCCCCCTCAAACTTTATAAAATGGATTTTTTCATAAATCTGTTGTATATTAACTGAAGTACTCTTTGCAACTTTATATTATTATTATGACCTGATATGAGCTTAGATGAAGAAATGAGAATTCATACAGCCGACCCAAACCTTTGGTGACCGCATCTAGTGACCTTTACGGCTCTACCCTAGCCCCCAAGCTAAAATATCATTCAGTAAGAATATTTTATTTGATTCGAAAACTTAATACTTTTTTGCTTTAGTCCACAATGACCTAACAGCCCCGAAAAAGAAACTGGAAGTATATGAACTGTTATCTAAACCTAGAAATTGATAGAGGTCCTGCAGAAGTGCATGACACAAAAAATTTAAGGAAGAAGAAGATCATAGTTTCCGGCTGCTTTTGAGTGCAAAGGCAACTGTAATTTCAAAATTACTGAATTAAAATTCATTTAACTGCAAACAGAACACTTATCCTCCCACCAAAAGGAAATAAAATACTATTGAAATAAAATTACGAATGATTTACCTGCTGATATTTCGAGACACAACGATCAATGCAGGTATTTTCACCCATATATAGCTCACCCTCCTTGTACTTTTTCTCGACACACTTGTTGAAGCACGTATGGGTGAGTCTAGATCACAACAAGAAACAAATTCAGAAATCTTGTACATATGTCTTCGATGGAAGGAACTATGCAACAATACTGGGGCTGAATTAGAAGGAAAACTGAATTGTATGGATAATTACCAAGTCTTAAAATTTTATTTACGAGCTCCAAGAAGATTTCTTTGGTGCTGTTAGGTTACTACTAAAGAGACTTGTGACTGAAACAGTCATGATTTGGAACACCTTACTTGTTAAAAAATTCAACCCTGTACTCCATCTCCTTCTCAGCCATGCCAAAAATCTGCATACATAAGGCAAAAGGGAGAGGGAGTGTAAGAACACCTAGAAATTTTTAGCTTGAAAAGTCCCGCATTCAACTTAGAAGGTGGAACTACTAACAAATGTGTGATAACCACACAAAAATAATTATTCCTTACAGATAAACATAGACAAAATGATAAACACATCACAAAAGTAAAGAACCTGCTCCGCGTCCACTTCTCTTGGTAAGTTATTAGCAGCCATCATTACAGAGCTGTAAGACAAAAAACAGCATTTGGATCAAATAGTGTAGTTGCAGGTCTGATCTCAATGAAAGAAAAGGGCAGATATGCTAAAGGAAATTTGTTTATTTTTGATAACCAAGAAATCCCGAGGGCCAGAGGGCCAGTGATGCGCGATTCCAACTCAGTGGATAATGGGCCCTCCTCTCTATCCACTTAAATACCAGGCTTCTCTGTAGCAAGATTCGAACATGTGCCTAACCCACAAATTACAAACCATGGTCTTACCACTAGACCAAAGCCCTTAGCACAAATATGATAAAAGAACTTTATCCTAACAAAACCGACAAATGTGAGGATGATGTTCAATCATAATACCCCTTATGTACCAATTGCTACCGCACCACTGCCTTCAACTCAATGTTGTTTGCATGTGTGTACAAAAGTCAAAGTACAAGTCTTCTCCAATGCAAAGAAAAACATACAGAAAATATGCTAAGGAAACATTAGCCTAAAGATGATGCCCAATCATCATACCCTTATGCCCTGAGCAGCGAATCTGCTATATAAGTAGCAAGTTTAAGTGCCCACACTACCTTGAACTTCATATGTGTAATACACATGCATTTTTCCCGACAAACTACCCTTGAATACCTCATCTATAAGCATTTCTATTTGACCATATATATACAGTAAGGACAATGTCAAGTCATCATGACCTTCTGTCCTGGCGAAGGAACAGGGGCAGAACCAAATATTCTTTTCTTTTTTATATAACCGTAGTAAGGACAACACCAAGTCATCATGACCTTCTATCTTGGGGAAAGAACCAAATCTTCTTTTTTTTATAACCGTAGTGTTCAAGCCAGCATGGATGCACCTCAACTAATTCCACGAGATACCTACCACCTCCCACCAACAACCCGTCCAACGGAGCCAACTATTCTAATAAGAGGATTCAAGAAAATCCAAACTTCCATAATGAGTGAATACAATTAGCTACACCAAATGGGATTCAACAATTTATACATATACACAAAAGTTTAGTTTTTTAAGCTAATTATTATACCAAATAACTTTCCAACAAAGGGGACAACACTTACCACCCCCATCACTACAAATTCAATCTACTGAATTTGTAGCTAGTGCGTATACATCCAAACTAATGCTAAGTGGAACCTATTGCTACACAAAACATTGCATATGGTGATATTTTACAAATTTAAAAATTCTAAATTTGCAGAATTACGATTCTATATGTTCATGTTGATAGAAGCATGAATAAAAAAAGTGACGAAATTTACCGATAAAATTATCTTCTGCTCTTTTTCGTATTTGAGAGAGGGGGAGAAGGAAGGATACTTGGTTTATTAGGGTTTAACTAGGGTTTTTCTTCGAATGAAGGGGGAGTTTTGGAGGGTACAAATCGACCCGACCCGAATGATATTGTACTTGACCCGTTTACGGTTTTGCCCAATAATTAGGGAGAATTTGCTGAGAAAAATATTGAAACATTGGGTTTGTTTATTAGGGAGAAAAATGTTTTTCATCAAAAATAAGTAAGTTATTTATTTATTTTTATTGTGTTCATATGTAGATAAGATATATTATTTAAAATTATTTATATCATTTAGATAAATATTGTGATATAAATTATATCAATACAAAAAATGCTTAAAGTGATAGAAGTGCCTATATCAATTTAATGATTTATACGAGTTTAGTAATTATCTAAATCACATTTATTTTGATTGAAGTTAAACTATTCACTAATAACTTTAACAAAATAAAAAAAAGCTACCAAATGAAGTCATTTTTAGAAAGCCAAAATGTTTTTAAAAAAAAATAATAATAATATATATTTAGTTTAAAGAGTTGAGATGTTTGCCTAATATCTTGTTTAATCTATTAGTGAAGACTCAAACACCGGTAATATCTTCACTCTTTGAATGACAATTAGATGTTTATCAGATCCATAGTGCGCTTATTACTATCTTATTAAGAATCTTATTTGAAAAATCGATTGAAACAAAAGCTAGTCAATGAAAAAAGAATATATGTAGTTCGCATCCTTCATAATCTCAATGCTCCTTTAAAAATTTTCAATTCTTTATGGTGTAGGTTGGAAACCCTTCTTAAAGTGACCTTTATTCTTTGCCTAACCTTGATCGACCTCAGGTTGGTCTCCCATGTCTAATAGGGTGTTTGAATTGGTTTAAAAGTTAATAAAACCTACTTTTAAATTAGTTTTTGACTTCTTAAAGTGTTTGACAAATATAAAAAATAACTTAAAGTAAGTAAAAAATGACTTAAAATAAGTTATGAAGTGTTTGACAAGGTAAAAATGACTTAAAATAAGTTTAAAATAACTTAAAATAAATTAAAAATCAAAAGTAGGTCTCCCCCTACTTTTTATTTGTTTGACTTAAAAGTCATTTTAATTTGACTTTTTATTTTTGATTTAAAAGCTACTTTTTCTAAGTCAATACAAATGGATTCTAAGTATTTTTTCATGAGTTCAGTAGTTATCATACTCCCTTTATCTCAATTTATATGACTTACCTTTTTTTTTAATAAAAAATTATAAAATTAAAATTGTGATTTCGCTTCTATAATTATAAGTAGGGGTGTACATGGCCGGGTTGGTTCGGGTTTTTCAAATATCAAACCAAACCATTTGTGTCGGATTTTTAAATTTATAAACCAAACCAAACCAATAAAACTAGGATTTTTCAACCTCGGGTTTTTTCGAGTTTTTTGGTTTTTCGGGTTGTTTCGAATTTTTCCAGTAAAGTATTCATACAAACATATAATTTACTTGTACTTCAAATATTTCTTTAGTCCTACCAAAATACAACTATCTAAGTTGTTTCTTAAAAATATAACACAATATGATATGATTAATGACACTAAAATATCCAACAAAAATAATAATAATAATAATAATAATAATGAAATTGCGTAAAACAACTATTGCAAATTAACAAGTCATAATGAAAATGATCATAATTTAAAAGTACTAAATCATGCTAAAATTAAGTTTAATAAGTATTAGTTACATGACTAAATATTAAAGGAAATTAAAATTAGATTATGTATTTTAATTGTCTAAAC
>JAJOOH010037504.1:0-14273 GCA_029582605.1 Solanum gracilifrons | reverse complement strand
GATTCTCATTGTTGATTTAGGACTTCTTTAACCTTGATTTCACTTGAGATTGCTCATTTGTGGTTTTCAATTTGAGTTGTTTCTTTTCGAATTCAAGTTTCTCTTCTTCCTTGGTTGATTGTTTATTCAATTGCCTTTCTTTCTCTTCTCATCTCTTATTTCTCATCTATCTTACTTTTGTGTTGTTTCATTCCGCATTTTATTTCAATTGGTTTCATCCCCAATTGGACCCTTATCAGGTAGTTTTAGGGGTAGAAGGGTAGTTATAGGACATAAAATTAGGGTCAAAACGACATAATATATGTATGATATGCATTGAAAATACCCAAATACCCTTAAGAAATAACTGTTGGAGGAGCCTACTGTTTAGACCTACGAGCCGTAGAAATACCTACGGACCGTACTGGTCAACCATAGGTCGAGTTACTGGGACCTGAAATTGGTCAACTTCCTACGACACAATTCTACGAATCGTCAAACTTCCTATGGTCCGTAGACCTCACTTTGAACCCATGGAACTCAACCAAATTTCTACGGCTTGTCCTGTTCATTCGTAGGTCAAACTTCAGAAATTTAAAATTTCAAAAACTCAACTCCAACTCTACAACTCCTTCCTATGGACCGCTCAACTTCCTACGGTCCGCAAAAAGGACTCATAGTCACTGTCTCAGTGCCAAAAATCAGAATTTTCCCTTTCCTTTCTACTTTCCAATTTCTGAGGTGTTACATCATGTATATCATGCTTAAAGTTCTCATATAATCATGCCTATGTTTTTATTCATCTTCCCATACTTAGTACATTCAATGTACTACTACATACCTATGCCTATAATATTTTATAATTTAGGGTCCGACGTTTCTCCTCATACACGTGCTTAGATCGGGATTGCTTAGCTTGACACTTGGATTGGTGAGTTCCCATTCTTCGAGGACCACACCTTTGATATTTTAGTATTTTAGTTGCCTTTTTTTCCGGACTTCTACGTGGTGTATGGGTTACGTCCCAACCACTCTTATGATGTTAGAAAGGCTATGGAAGGCACCATTTTGTATTCCGCACTTATGATCAAATTTATTATATGATATGAGACTTTTATTGCTTATTCTCTCTTGTTGTATTTATTTTACATCATGTTTATGTCAAGTGGCTTGTTTAGGGCCTCTCTTGGTCTTATTCGACATGTCACATCTAAGTGTACTTTGGGTCGTGACATGGAAGAAGGTCGACTCCAAAGTGGATTTACCTTTTGAGAGGAACTCTAGGAAGATCATCAAGAAATACTTCTGAAAACTTATCAACAATAGAAAAACTAGATGATAGATGCAACCCTTAGAAATCATCTTTTTGGCCTTAAGGCGTGAGATAAACTGACTTATAAGTGCTAAATTACTACCTTTTCACTATATGAATGGTTCATTCGGAAACTGAAACCTAACCATTTGGGTTATACAATCAATAAGTCTGAAAACATTTTAATGCAATGACCAATAAGCATAATATAAATCTGATCATATGATTTCATAAAACATAGTACAAGGTCATGCATTCTTCTTTAAAATCATCATCATACTCATAACATAAGTCTTTGAGGAAGTCATATTTTTTTGTGGGAGATGTCGTTAACCGACATAAATCATGTGATCTATAGCACGGAGTTCAGTATATTGCTCCCACACCAAAAAGAGAGTATCCTACTTGTCAAGGTAAGGACCATAATCATAAGCTTATGTAGATCCACTAGCTAATGTCCAAGCGGGACATAACCTATGGGGGCACGTAGTTCTAGGACCTGGATAATTATCACTAGTCCAACTCGATGCTAAGTAAACTCCCAACATAAAACATGCATTGTAATACTCATATTCATAATCTTTGAAATGGTAAGAATTTGATAATACCAATTCAATCATGAAAATCTCATAAGAATAACTCTTTTAAAATCATGATTTCATAACATATTCAAAGAGTCACTTTAATCGAAAGCATCTAAATCATGATAGTCTTTCATAATAAGAAGTACTTCAATCAGGAGTATATAAATCATGTCATCCATTCATAATGGGAGGTACTTCAATTGGAAGCTTCATATTTTCATAAAACTGATTGATTCTTTATTCAAAATCATCCTTGATTTATAAAATATTTTGTAGCATAATGCATGCATATCATCATAACATGAATTCATATCATAAAATACTTGCATGACATGGATTCATGAAAATATCATTGAAAACATTTAAATATGATCAAATCATGCATAACAGTATTTAGATCTTAATGCAACATCTTAATATTTAGATATGCATTAAGATTCAAACGTGTTAATCTTAATGAAAATAAATGTGACCTTAATACCTCCCTAATGGATAATTGTAACGGCTTCTCAAATGTGTATTCTAGTGTCTTAAGAGTATATCGATATAAATTAATCTGCTTTGAAGGTACGATAGTTAGTATTGGTATTCCCATGGACTATAAATAGAAAATTTACTGAAGCGCAATGAAACTATTCATCGAGAAAAATAAAAATTACATAACACTTACGGAGTTAAAACTCATTATAAATTTGTATGAAATATCATCACCCACCAAAAAATCTTTCATTATCAAATATACATAATTGTTTGTTACCTTTATTTTGTTCAATGCATGACACAAAAACAAGCAAAACATATACAGATAAAACTTAAAAATAGATTAACCAAAAATTTTCAATATAACAAATATGAAGAAATCAAATAATATTTCAAACTTTGAATTCTAAAAGTAAATCCAAGTCGCACCTTCAATTTTTTAAAGAATTCGGCAATAATCAAAAGTTCCTACCTCCTAGTTTGATTAGAGTTTGCTCCAAGTCTTCTTCTTTTCCATTTATAGTTGATTTGAATAATCATGAATTTGTTTGAATTGATTTACAATTTACATTTTAGGTCAATCTCTTGATATCTAAAAGTGGAAGGCTTTTATGTTCACTTGGACACAATCATGATTTCGAATGATTCATAGTATGAGGGTGACAACAATTTATATTTTGACTTGGACTCTGGATAATGAAATATTTTTACATTAAAAAAATGAAGAAGTTGGTAAGTTTTTCATAATTTCTTTTAATGACTTTAGGTGAAATATTAAACATTAAAAAAAATACATAAAGTCCCCATTAAACTAGTACCTATTTTTTAAGAAGATACCTTAACTTTGCGGGGGATCTAAACAATTTTATATTGGTATTAATATACCATTTATGGCCATCTGGAAGCGAAAGTGTAGCTCACTCTCTCAAGGAGAGTGGGAAAGATGAACTAAGATATTTTTTATTTTCTTCTCTTTTTATTTTCTTCTCTTTTTATTATACTCTCATTTTTATATTCCTTTCCTGTTTTTCAAATTTTATTTTCTTTTCAATTTTTTGTTTCTTCGGTCTTCTTCGACGACATTGATAGTTATTTTCATTGTCGTCTTTGATTTTTTTTAAATAGGAATGATAAGAAGGTAATAAAAATAATAAGAAAACACAAAGAGGGAGATGGTTACTCTTGACCACCATTTTTTTGGGTGAAAATATATTTTTCAACGATAAAGATATGATTGTGGACTGCATTGGTAATAGAATTCATCGTTGGTGTTTAATTTTTTTAATAAAGATGATGAAAAGATAATAAAAGTCAGAGAACAAATGGTGAGGACTGCTAGTCACCATTTTATCCGGTGAAAAAATATTTTTCCGACGATAAAAATGTCATTTTTCCTCCACTTCTATGGTCCCACCCAGAACAGTATTAACTGATGTGAGTTTGAAATAATCACAAATTAGATTTCGTAATAATATCCATCTTGCTTAAGCATCTGTCACTTTTCCTTTTCTTTTTCTTTTTGTGTTGGAGAGGATTAGAGAGGTAAGAAGCAAGTGGGGGAGGGGAGGGGAGGGGAGGATTTTGGATTTATTTTTTTCTTTTATAAAAAGTTAGTCTTTTTCTCTTTTTATTTTTTAAATTTATGGTATTTTAGCACGTGGAAATCAAGGATTAGTGTGTGACATCACTTCCTTTCTTAAAAGTGGGGCAGATAAAAAATGAGGCAATAGTATTATTTTAAAATTATTCAAGGGGGTCATAGGACCCCGCAAAGTTTATGTGTCGTTTAGAAAAAATAGGTACTAATTTAATGGGGACTAGAGAAAATACATAATTATCTCATTCAACTAAGATACTTTTTTTAAAAAGACACTTAAACTTTATAAGGTTCCTAGTATTCAGGGAGGTCATAGGACCCCGCAAAGTTTATGTGTCGTTTAGAAAAAATAGGTACTAATTTAATGGGGACTAGAAAAAATACATGATTATCTCATTCAACTAGGATACTTTCTTAAAAAAGACACTTAAACTTTACAAGGTTCCTAGTACCCCACTGAACAATTTAAAGTAATATATATGAATATCTCATTTTTAGTCAATTATAAGAAAGAAGGTGCAAGCACGCACCAATTATTACTTGCCACGTGTCAATATTTACCTAATTTCCTCATCTTTGTTTTTGTTTATATTTTTTCCTTATTTTCTTAGTTTTAATTCTTTATTTTCCTTCTCTTCATCAATTTTGGGTTGTATTTGTAAAAACAAAAATTCTCTCTTCAGGCTTAGATGAGATAATTTTTACTTGGTCTGAACATAATTTTAGTTCCGTAATTGATTAGAGATCACTTGAAATCATTCTTTTCTTCGACGTCGTCATCTTCTTTCATCCGGTGAAAAAAAAAATTTCGACGACAAAAAATGACATTTTTCCTCCTATGGTCCCACCCAGAATAGTATTAATTGATGTGAGCTTGAAATAATCACAAATTAGATTTCATAACAATGACACTCATCTTGCTTAATCGTCTGTTACTCTTTTTTTTTTTTTTCTTTTTCTTTTTGTGTTGGAGAGGATTAGGGAAGAAGCAGGTGGGGCGGGACGGGGAGGATTTTGGATTTATTTATTTTTTTTTATAAAAAGTTAGCCTTTTTTTTTTTCTTTTTTAAATTTATGGTATTTTAACACGTGACAATCAAGAATTGGTGTGTGACATCACTTTCTTTCTTAAAAGTGGGGTAAATAAAAAAATGAGGCAATAGTATTATTTTAAAATCATTCAGGGGGTCATAGGACCCGACAAAGTTTATGTGTCTTTTAAAAAAATAGGTACTAATTTAATGGGGACTAGAGAAAATACATAATTATCTCATTCGACTATGACACTTTATTTAAAAAGACACTAAAACATTAGAAGGTTCCTAGTACCCCACTGAACAATTTAAAGTGATAAAAATATCTCATTTTATAGTCAATTATAAGAAAGAAGGTGCAAACACGCACCTATTACTGCTTGCCACGTGTCAATTTTTACCTAATTTCCTAATCATTATTTTTGTTTATATTTTTTTTCTTATTTTCTTAGTTTTAATTCTTTATTTTCCTTGTCTTCATCAATTCTAGGTTGTATTTGAAAAAAACAGAAATTTTCTCTTCAGGCTTAGATGAGATAACTTTTACTTGGTCTTAACATAATTTCAGTTCCGTAATTGATTAGAGGTCACTTGAAATCGTTCTTTGTTCGACGTCTCCATCATCTTTCTCTTCAGCGTTGCCATCATCTTTCTGGCGCTTCTCACCCATGCCAACCAAGAAGGAGGAGAAGAAATCTGAGGATGAATCAACAAATTTGTCATCTCTGTTGCAAAAGAAATTAACTAATTGTCAATGAATTTTTTACCAGTGACAGAACAAAAAAGGTGTTTTCTTTGATGAACTGAGATTGTGTTATTCAATGGCAACTGAATGTCTCCGTCAAAATTCAATCCGAATGCAAAACAAAAAGAGAGAAAAAAAGAAAAAAAAAACTTGAAGCCATTGCCATGTCCTTCAGTGGTGAAGCTTAGGAAGGAGAAGAAGAAGAAATTAACTGTAAAATAAAAGATTATCCATATATTATTTAATAAAGAATATTGCAAAAAAAAGTTTAATCTTATATTTTTTTCATTTTCACGCTCTTAAGGTGAGTGATATACACTCTGTATTAAATGCTGAAGAAGGGTTCAATAAATTCACATTAAACTAGATTAGGGGTGTATTAGGACCCCCACAAAGTTTGAGCATCTTTTTTTTTTTTTAAAAAAGACCTTGCTTTAATGGAGTAATTATGTACTTTTCTCTTTATACTAATCCTTTCTTTATTAAACTACTTAATTATGTATCACAATAATGTAACTCATACGAACTTACTGAAAGTACGAATTTTTAGTATCCATAATATTTGGATACCCAGCATTCTACACCAATATGAAAGGAAAGAATTAATTCTACACCAAAACAAATTCTAATCCTTATATCAGGAATACTAATCCTTAAAATATGGAAGGAATATTAAATTACATTAACCGAATAAAATTAAATAATAATTTGAGGAAAATGGTGAAAAGATTATTGTCTAAAGCAAAGTCTTTTAATGAATGGCAAAAAGTTCAAACAAGATTTCTGTGGACCTTTATGCTTTTATTATAGGATAGATAGATAGATAGATAGATAGATAGCTATAAGATTAACAAATTTGAGCATGAGTACAACAGATGATAATTAATTGATGAAATCATCAGTGTCATGCTTGCACACTGGTCGCTGATTAGACAGCTAACATAAAGAACAACTGCCCAACGTCAACAAAACCTGTGAAAAGGTTTCTTTTGTGTTCTCTGTCTCTTCCCTTCTTTTGTATCTTTGCCTGTAAGATGCCAAGTGGTCATAAATCTTTATTCAAGAAACTTTAACAGTGGGTGGAGTCTAATAAATCAGAGACTTCCGTCAAATCTTACCTTTATTCTTGGCAAAAGGTAAAATTTATCTCCTTGAGATATATGAATTATGTGATACGATGGTGTGTGAAAAAAAATCAAAGTTGCTTGCTGTGACAAGGAGCAAAACAAAACTACATCTCCGGGAATAAGGACCAGAATGAATGAGATGGCGAACTCAGCCTACTGCTGGACAATTCGTCTCCAAGAGCAACTTAAATATTCTATACTATAGCTGTCAAAATGCCAAATCATATATTTGCTTGTACTCATCCACAAAGTGTACATCAAGGCCTTCCTTGACATTAGGAGCAAGCTCGTCAAAATCTCTTCGATTAGCTGAAGGGAATATTATAGTTTTCACATCACTTCGCCGTGCTGCTATGGTTTTCTCCTTGACCTAATATTGAACCAAAAAGGTAAAGTTTTTGTAAATCCAGCGCACTTCATAAGATGTACCCAACTCTCATGAATCATCTTAATGATGGTGAAAATGAAAAGACCACTCTTGTGTGTAACACATGCATGTAAACATACAGACACGGGAAAATAATCAAGCAAAAAGACCATAAAAGACAAAAATCAATGAAAAATAGAAAGAGTAAGAATTGTTAACATACCCCGCCGATGGGAAGAATTTTTCCAGTTAGCGTGACTTCCCCGGTCATTGCCAAGTAAGGTTTAACAGGCTTTTTCATGGCAAGAGACAACAAGGATGTTATCATAGTACAACCAGCACTAGGGCCATCCTTGGGGGTAGAACCCGCAGGAACATGAAGATGAAGCTTACTATTTGCAAAGAAGTGGTTTTCAGGCTCCTTCTCCTGCAAAATGATCCTGGAAACCGTATGGGCAATTTGGGCACTTTCTTTCATAACGTCGCCTAGTTGTCCTGTTACACTGAGAGCCCCTTTTCCTTCTCCTTGCTCCACCAAAGACGTTTCTATATAGAGTGTTGAGCCACCCATTGAAGTCCAAGCAAGACCCATCACAACTCCAACTGGGGTCTGATCATATATGCGCTCAGCATGGAAAATAGGTTTGCCAACATAATCAGCTAGGTTTGGTGAGTCCACAACCACTTTTTCTATTGTTTTACTTGCTTCACTTTCTGTAACTTCCTCAACTTCCTGAGTTTCCAGTTAAGATCACAACCACCGTAACCAAAAGGCAGTTGCACAAATACAATGATCATTAAATAATTGAAAGCATAGATTATGTAAACCCCAAGTATAAATCATGCAACATAAGTAAAAAAAAAGATATTCACTAGCAGCTTAATTTGCAGAATTCTAGAAAATTTTCTCAGCAGACAAATATGAGGGGAAATGTAACATCAAACACAACAAAGTATGTGTGTGCACGGACTATTTTATATTGAAACAAACAACTTTAAGCAAAGATATCCAAACATTTTGGCCCAACTTACTAAAATGAATTTGACTATCAAATATAATTAGTCAGATTGAAGTAACCTCTCCATCCCCAAAGAATTTGCTTTTAAACCACTAATCTGATTACAGTGTATGTTATTAAGAGGGTGTTTGGACTGGCTTTTTTTAAGTAGCTTATTAGCCATAAGTTGGTCATACGAAACTTTTGCCTTATAACTTATTTTTGTACTTCTTTTACCTAAAAGTAGGTGCTTAAAACACTTTTTGTCTTTCCCAAACACCTCCAAAAACAAAAAGGAGCTTAAAAGCCAAAAACTACTTGAAATAAGCCAATCCAAACAACCCCTAAATGCAAATCATGCATAGATACCTTTTTAAGATACAAGTCAGAAGTAGTCGTACAAATGAATACCAAATGCTTTCCTTGCTGGTTTGGTCTTATATAATTGTCAGATAAGTGACCTCTTACATTGCATCTATTAACCAACATTTAATCAAACATGACACAATAAGACAAGGTATAAAAGACACGTCTTCTGTGCATACAAAACTAACCTATTTATACCTTAAGCATAGATGAAAGCAGTCAAATACATTGTAGCATGCATAATTGCAACTGGCAAGAATCATCTGTAGTACAACAATTAGAGCATTAAATAATGCCTTTTCATATTTTCCATTTACCTGTAAATGAGTATCTTCATCAGTAGGCTTCCGCATTTGGTTTACTGGTGCTTCCAGAGATTCAGCAACATTTTCAGAGGGCTTGTCATCATTGGTACCCTCTACAGACTTAGCTCCAGCCTGAGTTTCTTCCTTAGACTTGATTTCTGATATATGGACAGATTCTGCTTTTACCTCATTTACCCCTGCATTCTGGGGCTCAATCTTGCCATCCTTCCTAACAAGCTTTAGAGCTATCTGGAAAAACAAGAATAGAATGTGAGGACTGAGAAGTATCAGAGCATGAAAATGATTTCCAAGTGTTTGTGTTGCATTACATTAAATAATCATCCACTTTTCTTCAAAAGTTCACTATACATCAAATTCAGACAATGCAACTAAGATGTTTTAAACAAAAAGAGTACAGATAACAGAACCTTGCGATAAATCTTTTCAATTTGCTTCTGCAGATTGCGAACACCGGCTTCTCTACAGTAATTTTCTATTAAAGCGAGAAGAGCTGCATCAGTCACTTCAACCTGAAATAAGGAATTCATGAAGCCAATATCATTAGCTTGTTTGCAAGCAATACTTCAGTGTAACTTGTTTACATGAAAACCAGTATCAAGGCATCCACCGGAACTCCGGAAGTACTAAAATCACATCCACTAATTGTCACAATAATTATACATGTTGAAAGATTTAAACCAAACATCAACAATTCATCCCTTCAAATTTTGCAATCAATTACTAACATAATGTTTGCACACTTAATTCCCCAACTTGAGTTCAAATTCTCTACATCTGAGAGACTGCCAGTTACCATGTGAAAATCCTGAGAGAGAGAGAGAGAGAGAGAGAGGTGACATATACACGAACTCAAACTCTGAATCTTTTCCACTTGATACCATATCAACTCGAACAATTTACAGGAGTATCCGGAAGTTGGCATTTCCAGCAAAATGGTACCCGAAGTGATTACCTATCCTGCTGTGTTTTCCATTAGATAAGCATAAAGCTACTACTACTACAACAACCAACCCAGTGAAATTCACAGGTGGGGTCTGGGGAAGCACAAAGCTACGACTGTGTCATGAAAAAAGTACCAGCAGCCTATAATGCTGCTTTAAAATCTGAAATCATTTTATCCGCTCTAGAAGGCCACGACTAACAAAGGTATCCATAAGCCCTCCCAGATATCAATTGTTTAACTTCTGACGCCCATATTTAAGGTGAAAAATATGTTCTGTTTTTTTTTCCACCAAAGATTCATATGGCATTTACCTCAACTAAAACAGAATTTGAAAAAGCTAAATATAAGGTTCCCCAAATTACATTAATCTCATCTTTAAGACGATGGGAGAAAATACCTACTGCAGTCATCGTATAATACAGATTGCACTACCATGAGGGCACCAATTCAATTGCTTTTTTCCCTGGGATAACAATGGTGTCTAGGCCAACTTGCACGCACCTCAACTATTCGAATTGATACTTGCATCCCTTCAATTACCTTATTAATTATTTAAAATCCACCCAGCAACCAGTCAAGCACAATAAAATAATTTTACGTCCACAGTCAAAGTAGTCAAAAGCAAAAACCAGAGTAAAAGCTGGGTGGGGCTCTAAGGCCTATGCCTTAACGAAGAGAAGTAATAATGAAAACAAAAACACACAAATCTTAAGCCTTAGGTCCTTAAAAATGCTCCCATGCACGTTTTCCAAGAATAACTTTTCCAAGGTTATTCTAACCAAGTAGCATCTTTTCCAAGAATGCTAGCCGGCAACATGGCAGGAACTTAACTTGGTTTTTGTGATACTTGTTAACAACTTCTAATTTAGAAGGACGACGACATCATATATTTCGCAGTAGGGTTCAAATCATATGATATTTCCAGGAGAGCAGGAGGAGCTGAGCCATCCGAATGGACAGCGAGAAATTTTTATCAGGAGAACATCCTTTAGCAAGAAGATGATGAGATGGCTTTGTGAGTCCATGAAGGAGGCCTCAAAGGTCAAAGGTAACTATGTTAAAATGTGGTAGCTGGGAACCAGTCAATTACTATTTCAAATTTGAGAATTGGTGGCTACAAACGGAGGACTTCAAAGAAAGGGTGAAGGAATGGTGGGATTATTTTTCCCGTGAAGGTAGACCTGACTACATTTTAGCTTTCAAATTAAAGGCTATAAAATATAAACTCAAGGAATAGAGCAAGACTACCCAAGGAAACTTGGGTTTGCAAAAGGCAAGTATTCTAAATCAGTTAGCTGAATTGGAGGAGATCCATAATGATCACAGGTACATAAATGAGGAAGAACAAGCCACAAGCATCTCTGGCTATGAAGTTTGAGGATATTGCAAGGAATGAAGAAGTGGCTAGGAGACAAGGGGTCAAGAGCCCTATGGTTGAATCAAGGGGATAGAATACAAAATATATCCACAGGTTGCAAATGCTCATAGAACATTTAACAACATTGCTAAGTTGATAATAAGGAGAGAGGAGGTGATCAATCCAGCAAATACCAACAAGAAAATTGTTACCTTTTATCAGCAGATATATTCTGACTTTGAAATGTGGAGACCTCAAGGTCTAATAGGAAACTGTCCTAAGGTCAATAATGAGGATAATGTGATGCTTAAAGGTCCCTTTGAAACCCAAGAGATATGGGATAGAATGAAAGCATGTGCTGGAGACAAAGTTCCTGGGCCTAATGGTTTCTCCATGGCATTTTCAACCAGTGCTGGTACGTGATAAGTAAAGAGGTGGTAGCTGCAGTGCAGGATTTTTATGATTAAGGTAATTTTGAAAAAAGCATTAATGCTACTTTAGTATCCTCGATTCTAAAAAAAATGGGAGCCTAGGAGTTGAAAGACTTCAGGCCCATCAGTTTGATAGGCAGTATCTATGAGTTAATTCTAAAATTCTGACTGGGAGATTGAAGAAAATAATACTCAAATTAGTGGACAACCAACAGGACGCTTTCATTGAATGAATATAGATCATGGAAGCTGTCTTAATTGCTAATGAAGTAGTGGATACTAGAATCAGAAATAAAGAGCCTGGCGTTCTGTGCAAATTGGACATAGAGAAGAAAAGAACAGAGAAAAAAGTAAAATCATGGGTTCTAGAGAGAGAGAGACTCCCTACTTCTCTCTAGAAGCTAGGAAGTTGGACAAGCAGCCTTTCAAGGAGGGTTGTTTCACTGGCATCGACATTGGATGGTGGCTGTAGAAGGCTAAAGGGACAGTTAGAACCTCGGTTCAGATTGTCGCTAGAACACAGCGGAGAGGAAATAGTTCCTCCCGACTTGTTTGGTGAGGAAGTTCTAGAAAAGGGTAACTTCACCGGACCTGGTTTCTACTTGGGCTGCTAAAACTTCGAATGTAAATCCATGTATCAAAGTCTCTTCTATGGGAGATATTCACCTTCCTTTTCAGATTTCCTTGCGTGTTAAAGGCTGATCGAGGTTTCAGAGAGGGAGAGAGATGGATGGAGGATAATCTGCTTAGACTCCACAGATGGTCAGAGACAATAGCGATGGAGTCCCAAAGAAGAAGAGAAGACTCGGGGTGGTGAATATAGTGGGGTTGCCATTACACCTCTGGTGTATTGATTTGTTTAGGAGCATTGGGGATTCGTGAGGGTGGGTTTTGGGGGCAGACTGTAGTTTGACTGATGTCTCAAGGGTAATGATTTTGGTGTGGAAAGGGGGAAGAGTTCCGGTGTCTATGGTGGTGGAGAAAGTTTCAGAGTCTGGTTAACACGAGTTAAGCCTGGGGAGAAGGCGATAGAGAAAAAGAGGGTTGGAATACTCTGTATACGGGTGATTTTAGGCGTCATCCATCGGAAAATATGGAGTCTGTATCATAAAAAGGTGGAGATACTTCAGAAAAGACGGGCAGTTTGAATTTGAAAAAGTTAGGGTTAAGGAAAAAAAGGCCGACGATGTGGAGCAGAATGAGTGTGCAGCTGCTGCCCCCTCGAAAAATACCTCCAGCAAGCTCACTTCAGGTGCAAAACTGTCTGAGGAAGCAAGAAACTTATGAAGTAAGGAGAAAGTGGAAAAGGTGATCGGAGTTGGGAGTCCAAAGATTGCTAGTTTTACTTCAATAGCAATGTGAGCCAATCTTGATGCTTTGAGTTCGGAGTTGGAAAATAACAAGTTGTTCACCGTAAATGAAAAGCTTCTGGTTAGGGAAGATTAGTTTTCCACATATCCTAGTCTGGATTCCTAAGGTGCCGAGGAAGGTGTGCTTCTTCGCGTGGTTAGCTTCTAGAGGGGCGATTTTGATGACAGAGAATCTTAGGAAATGAAAGGTCACCTGCTTGAGTTGGTGTTTCCTTTGTAAGGAGGCAAGTGAGGACGTGTACCATATTTTAGTACATTGCAAATAAGCTTTGAGGTTATGAGAGGAAAGCTTTAGATGGTTTGGAGTTTCCTGGGTTATGCCAGGATCCGTATGATCATATAAATTGGAATTATTTACTCCCTCCGTTTCAAAAAGAGTGGTCTAGTTTGACTTGACACAGAGTTAAAAAAAATAAAGAAGACTTTTGAATCTTATGGTCCTAAATTAAAGTTATGTCAAATGTACAAAATTGCCCTCTAATCTTGTGGCCTTAAACATGCCACGTGGAAAGCTGAAATTAAAATGTTTCCAGAAAAGGGAAGAAGCCATTCTTTTTGAAACATACTAAAAAGGAAAGTAGGTCAATCTTTTTTAAACAGAGGGAGTACTAGAAATTATGAGGCACGTGGGTTTTGGACTTTTGGTGGTCGATGGATAAATTGGATAAGATATTGCATTAGCACAGTCAGGTTTTTAATTCTTGTTAATGGTTATCCAGCTGAGGGTTTTCCTTCCTAGAGGGGTATAAGACAGGGTGATCAATTGTCTCCACTCTTATTCATACTAGCCATGGAAGGAATTCATGATATGCTAAAGAAGGCTCAGGAAATAATCCTAGAAAGTATTAGGATGTGTGCTGAGGAGAAGGCGCCTGGACCGGATGGTTTTCCAATGATTTTCTTCGAGACTTTTTGGGAAGTTTTGAAGGAGGACATAATTAACACTCTATCACATTTCCACTCCAATCAGAATTTTGAGAAAAGTTTCAATGCAACATTCATTGCTCTAATCCCTAAAAAGGCTGGAGCTTCAGTATTAAAAGATTATAGGCCAATCAGTCTGATAGGAGGGGTCTACAAAATCATAGCTAAGTTACTGGCAGAAAAACTTAAGAGGGTGGTGAGCAAATTGGTCAATAAAAATCAGATGGCTTTCATAAAAGGGAGAGAGATCATGGATGCTGCATTGATAGCAAGCGAGTGCATAGATTCAAGGATGAAAGGTGGAGTTGCGGGTGTATTATGCAAGTTAGACAT
>JAJOOH010037503.1:0-12541 GCA_029582605.1 Solanum gracilifrons | reverse complement strand
ATATATATTTTATTTTTTTTAACTATAAAAATAGTTAATCAAGAGTATATTTGATATTTAGCAAGTGAAGCATGTTAGTAATATTCGCTTTTATTGACAAGAAAATTCACAGCTGCTATTCTTTGAATGCGCATATAATAAATCTCGATCTAATATATAATCGATCACAGACAACACATTAGAGGTGGAAAGTCTTATGCAATGAACTCGATCGAGAAAATATGCGGAGATTCGAACTTAGCCCCTCCTGCTCCCTCCACAATAAACATGCACCACATTTAGGAGATTTCTTGCTCAACCGAATTCGACACCCTTGCGAATGATATTTGGGTCCTTAAACTAAACAATTGAAGATACACTTTCATTTCGTTGGAGACAAAATGGCGCAGAAGGATCTATTTGTGCGAAATTTCTTTCGTGTGAGGAGTTCATTTTCTTCAATTCAAATTACTATTAAAAAAATAAAAAAAACTTAAATTTGTATTCATAGTCAAACACAACTGTGGATTTCAAATATCATATTTTTTATTTTTTAAAATATAAATTATTTTAAAAATTTTACAATGAAAAACATGATCAATATCCACTTTAATTTCTCTCTCTTAAGAAAGTAAAGTTGGGTGATGTAGAAAAATAAGTGAAAGGTAAGGATGAAGAAACAAATTAAAATCAGTGTAACGTAAAAAAATAAAAAAAAGTATAGGAATTAGAGATTTCAAGGCGTCAAACACGCGATCCAACACCTTGGTAGGCGCGTGAAGATCATATTTTAATTATAAAAAAAGCATTTGATTAGAATTGCAGAAATTGCATCGGATTCCACTTAAACGTCGTCGTGACAACCACAAAAACTTCCCTTAAAAGAAAAATCACAGTAACCGTTAGTGGACCCCACTTCTCATTCAACTACTCGGCCAGCCTGTAAATCCCGGGCAGCCTGCCCAAATTCTTACTGCTATATATCAAGCTCTCTTCTCCATCCACTTCACAGTTGTTGCTTCGTAACGCCATTTCACATCTCTCTTCACTTTCACTTCTCAACAGAAATGGCGGTCTCGAAGGCAACTTCATCAGTCCTTGCTGTAATTGTTGTTGTTTGTTTTCTCATCGGAGCTACAATAGCTGCTGACGCACCCGCACCGGCACCTGCTTCTTCTGCCGGATCTATCTCTCCGTCATTCACCGCCGGCTGTGCTGTCACTGTTTTCGCTTTCCTCTTCGGATCTGCACTCAGGATCTGAAGTTTTTGAAGAGTAGAGAGTGAGATGAGTTTGTCTCGATTTTCTACTCCTTTTTCATTGTTTGCATTTCAGTTTTCTTCGTGTTTTGTGGTGTATATGAATATGTGATATGTTATTAGGAAGTGCTTCGTTTATGTATAGCCTCTATGCATTTCTTCCGTGTTATGGATTATTTCTGCGTTTTCCAGAGTAGCATTTTGAGATATGTATTGAGTTTATGTCACAGATCTACTTCAGATATATATTCTGCGATCGTTCAATTTTTTGTCAATTTAATTATTTTTTGGCGTGAAAAATTGAGTATTAGAGATTTGTTTTCATAAGCATAAGCGATTTTTACTCTTGTACAAATTTTAAAATTAATTATGCTTAATAAATTGCTCCATAATTAATTTTACCATTTTTTAGAGCTGATGCAGACGTGTGAAGGTATTTAGTTATAGACTACTGTCTACAGTGTGAAGCTTCAATTTGGTCACAGATTTTGAAGCTAAACTTGAAAAAAAAAATAATTAAAAGTTTTATTTAAACAGATATTTTATTTAATTTTTTTTTTGTTACAATTTTATGGGTGAAAGTTCTAAAACTCAATAATAAGTGCGGACCCGTCACAACGGTGTCTGGACTGAAGGTTGATAAAAAAAAAAAAAAACTGAGCAGTCATTTTTAAGTTGCAACAAAAAAAAAATAGCAAAGAAGAGAAGAGCTACAGCAGAATTAGAAATTTTATTAAGCTAGCGTTTGACCATAGATTTCTAAATATTCTTGGCAAATATTATTTGGGTGAAAATTTGAGTGAAATTTCACCATATGTTTGGCCCATAGTATTTGGGAAATATATTTCATTTTTTTAGAAAAATATGATTTATACCCATAAATTTTAAAAACTATCAAAACTAACCATAAATTTGTATTACAAGCCAATTGAATCTTCGTTGCAACAATAACAAATAGTGTACATGACACTAAAGCAATGTGGTTGTTTCGAGTGAGTGCAACAAACATCATTCCATATATCGTGAAGTAGACAAAACATATGACTTTGTTATCATGAGTCGATTGTTCATCATTTTCATCAACAACCATATCATCATTTAATATTCACTGAAATTTCATCACTACTTTGGTGTTCACGTGAAAAATTATGTAATACGACACAAACAACTACTATAGAGGGTATTTTTGTAAAAGATAAAGTTTGGGATAAAATTTCAATTTTCAAAAGATCCCAAATAATGAGATTTGGCCCAAATACTAGAAAAAACTAGTATTTTGGAATTTGGGATATTTGCCAAATAATGACAAATTATATGGACAAACACTATTTGCCAAATTTCTCTCCAAATATTATTTGGAAAATCTATGGCCAAACGGACCCTAAGAGTGTTGATGGTGTGTGGTGTCAAAATAAAATTTGCTATTTGGAGTTTGAATTTGAAACTCGTTTATTCAAATTGGACACTCATTATCACTATGTCAAAGTATAACTATTATAAAAGGTGTATAATTTAAATATATATTTTTTACATGTAAATTTAACATATGTACAACATAATTTTCTATGATGAAGTTCGTAACTAGACACCATGAGTTGGCCTCCACCCCTAAGTGAGGACATACATAAACTTTGAAATAGCACCATATGGAATAGTTATTACTTGCACAATCCCATTTTTAAGGAGGATTGTTACAAATAGCACCATGAATCTGTGTGGCGTTTTTAAAAAATATCATCTAATTTTAAATAAACATTTTTATCATATCTATTAAATTACATCATATTTTAAGATAAGATGGAATGACCTGGAAGACCCTTGTACTTGACTCTGTTTGTAAGTTGAACCCTTATACTTACGACTTTGTCAACTGAACCCTTAAACTCACTGAAAAACAATATTTTAAGCCTTTTTCTCATCCTATGTGTGTGCGTGTAGTACACCCGTTTACACATGAAATTCCATGTCATTCTTAATGACACATAAGAAATTAAATGTAAAAAAAAAAAAAAAAAACTACTATTTCATATTCTGGAAATTTTGAACATAATATTCTCCATATTTGCTCTCAAATTGAGCACCAAATTTATGTCAAATGGGTGGAATTCTTACGTAGTTTACTTTAATTTCACATTCACAAAAACAAACCCAACGAATTTCCATTACAATTTTGAATTTATTTCATAAAAAATCACAAAACCCATCTATTTTTCATGAAGCTTCATCAAGCTTATTAATGAAGTTTTTCAAATTTTCAAAACCCATTGTCACCCTTCACATTAGCTCATACAAAATTCAAAAAATACTCGTGAATTTGATATTTTAGGGTGGAAATGTGGAAAACAAAAAGGACTACTAGTGGTCTTGATTTGCCGAAAATTTTGAGAAAATATTTAGGGGTGGTGCAGTAAGAAGAAGAACGGAGTGAAAATAGTGGGTAAATCCATAAAAGAAAGAAAAGAAGGGAATGAGAAGAAGAAATTTAGTTGGGTTGGATGGAGGGAGGGACAATGGCCTCTATATGAAGAAGATGACTTCCCATCTTTCTATTTTTTGGCGTTCTTTTTTAAACTTTTTTTTAAGGCAAAATGGTCTAGTGGATACCTGTACTTATATCCATTTGTATTGTGAATTCTTCTACTTATCCATTTGTCATCTGAACCTTTACACTTAATAAAACACAATATATCAATCCCCTCTGACCATTGACCATGCTTATGCGACATTAATATGATTGAGTTGGCAAGAGAGTGAGACCACACGCCTATTAAGACAAGTGAACATCATATTTAAATTTTAAAAATATTTAAATTAAAAGAGCAAAATAATAAACATAAAAAAGAAAACAGCAACACAAACCCTTCTTCTTCACCCAACGATCCACTTTTTCAGCCATCTCCATTTTTTTCCAACCTTTTTTTTCTTTCTTTCATCTTCTTTAGGTGGTCTGGTACACCAGAGGTGGCGAGGAGTATGCTGGTACACCAGAGGCAGCGAGGAGTGTGCTGGTACACCGGAGGCAGCGAGGAATTTTCTGGCCTTCTGGTACGTCGGAGAGGATAGAGAGCATAGGGGTCCTTGGTGGTTCGCAGAAGTCGTCGATGGTACGAAAAAAGGAAGACAGTGGAGAGGGGAACGAGGCTGGTGAGGGGCAAGGAGCTGGTGCGGCGGCTTATGATTTTTGGATTAGTGGAGGTTGGAGAAGGATGAGGTAAGAAAAATGGTGAAAGTGTGCGACAAAGACGGAGACAGATGAGGGAGAGAGTATTTGTGGTATCGCCGGCAAGAGGAGTGGTGGCAGCAGCAACTTTCTCCAGCGATTGGACCATTTCATGGTGAAAATGGTAGCTGATGTAAAGAGACCCAAAATTTTAATTTAAAAGAATAATTTATTTATTTTTTGTAAATTTGCATCAAAGCTTTATGATTTTTTGTCCAAAAAGAAATTATTATAAATATAAAAAATGATGTGGCAAAATTTATCTGACATGGAATGTGACATCAGTGCGATTAAGAGTTACGATGAGTTGAAAGGGTCCAACAGGTTGAGTTTAAATGAGTTCGGGGGTTCAGTTGACAAAGGGGTAAGTAGAAGGGTTTACAATACAAACGAGTACAAGCACAAGGGTTCACCAGACCATTTCGCCTTTTTTTAATGATGTTTAATATAAAATATTATACTCACTCGCCTTAACACGCGTGGAATTAACCATTATTCCAAGTCAACAATATTGGTGCCACATGTATTCGGTCAATGGTCAAATGTGTTTAAAATATTGTGTTTCAGTAAGTATAAGGGTTCAGTTAACAAAGTCATAAGTACAAGAATTCAACTTACAAATGGAGCCAAATACAAGGGTCTCTTAGATCATTCCGCTTAAAGTAATTACATAATGACACATATCTCCTCTTCTTTCTCTCCTATGCTCTCTTCCCCTCTATATGCCTTTACCATGTAGATTAAGGCAATAATCACCTGGACATTGAACCATTTTAATGCTCCGTTTTGATTCGTCAAAAATCATCAAAAAGGGAAAATATTCAAGAATCCTGAACTTTTACTTGACCAAGATTTAAAGGGAAGTTATTGATACCGGATAATCATTGAAGGTCACCAGTTAAGCCATAATTACACCATATACATTTGTTTATGCATTTGAATAATTACATTTTCGTCTTAGTCTTTTTTTAGTATGTGTCTATAACATTTCACAAATTTTATGTTAAGATCTGAATCATTCTTCATAAGCATATAGGTACATAACAGGTGATTCATAATTGTGCGTAGGTGTGAATGTTGATTAGAACCTTCTAGTATAAAGTTAAATTGAAAACTTTCTTGCCGATTGACTTTCGGTGTAAGATTTTACTTAGGACAACTTCAAACAAGAATATATCTTATAATATAAAGAGGTATGTGTCCTATTACCCATCAAATTAAAGGTTTTTGAACCTTCTTTTCAACGTTTTTGACCGTTCATCAATTCAAGTTACGTGCTAAAAGTTATGCTCATTTTACTGGTCACTACGCAACATGTGTGAAGAGGACGTTAGTTGCACGATCGCGCGGTAAGGTCAGTGCTCCTGTTAAGGTTGAGTGAATAGTCGCGCGACCTAGTCTCCAACTGCGTGACCGTGTACGTTTCTTTGGAAAAAAATAGTTTTCTCTTCTTTTTATGTATTAGGAGGGGTGTTTTCGTCCTTTCCTCATCCCACAATTTCAACTCACGATTTTTAACTTTTTTCGAAAGCCAAAGTCAGTCAGTTTTCATTACTTCAACATCCTTTCATTCTCAAAAATTTCTACTCTCAAGTACTTCAAGAAAACACCAAGGGTAGGGCTCATTTTTCAAGATTTTTTTTCAAGATTCGTCATTAAGGTATGTAAGACTATCTCCACGAGTGGAAACATCTTATTCTTCCCCACGAACTACGTTGTCATAATTTTAAAGAATCCTTCATGAATCAATTGGGGTTAGGAAGAAACCCCATATTTTTGAATTGTTCTTGAATCTTCATGAAACCTCAAGAACTCTCCATAAAAGTATTTCAATTTCTTGATAATCTTTTTATCCATGAGTTTTCTAAGATTTTCTAAATGAAATTACGAATGATTATTGAATGAAGAAATTCTTATTTTGAGAACTACTTTAATGATTTTCTTTATGACTTGTTGACAACTCTTTGACTATATCTTGACGTTTTGCTTGAAAATTATTATTTTATGCACCCTATAATTTGAAGTATGATTTTCACAAAATATGAATTTTATGATGTTATCATATATTTTCTTGACTAAATATTATGATATGGTATGTCTCTCATGAATGTAAAGCTATGATACAAGAATTGTAACCTCATGGCGTGATGATATCAATGAAGTTTATGAACTATGGTTCTTGAATGTTATGAATATGATCCTTTGGTCCAATCCATGATCACATGAGCTTAAGGAGCAAAATAGTTAATCAAGAAGGCATAAATATAAATGACGAACGTCTGAAATTACGTTTGCCGTCAGAGATTAAGTATCGTACTGTTAGTTCAGATGACTCCTTCTTCTATGCCCGTGATAAAGGCTAGTCATGGATCATGATGATATGTACACATATGTCTCATACCTAATAAGGTATGAGATGGATTAGCTGATCGGATCAAGATTAGACTCCATGTGCTCACATGGTGATTTATGTCGGTTACACTATTAGACTCCCATAATGAACTAAAATATAATGAAAGAAATATCATTAAGGCAGCTTGAATGACCCCATCTTTTACTCTTTCTATGTTACCATTATGACTATGTTAATTGCTTCTCCTGATCTCGATATGTACATTTATGTTTCATTCTGACATTTTACATACAATATTATTCAATATGTACTTTAGTCCCTTCTATCGATGGTGTTGCATCTTTTTACTGATGCAAACTTAGGTATACAAACGTGCGATCAGTCCACTCTCTAGATTTCACATCTTCTGCTATTGATGAGCCCTTCTATGTTTTTCCGGAGCTTAATATATACTTTCAGTACTTTGTATTTATACATTTAAGGTATACTAGGGGCCTTGTCTCAGTAGACACTTCTCACCTATGTTTAGAGGTTTCATAAATAAATAAATAGTTGTGTTTCAGTTTGAACCTTAGTGTTCCTTATCAACAATTTCAATTCTATAACTCATGTTTTAGCTAGCGTTTTCTTTTACAAGACTCGACTCTCTGAATGCTTTTGAACTATACTTCCACTCATGTCTAGATGTATGCTCATAATTCAGTGTCATGTTATGGATATGCTCGGGCCAACAATGGTATCGAGTGTTGGCCACGTTCGGGGTTTAAACTCAAAGTGTGACAATATCTATGCACATATATACTAGATACATCGATCTTAAATTTGATATCAGATAGATATATTTATGCACATATACAATATCACAAATATATTGAATGTATCAATGCCCTCTCAAAACCAAGGTGTAACTATGCATAGATAAATTGGATACATCAATGCATTTTAATACTAGATACACTAGATATTTGTTATTGAACACATTTGATGAAATTGATATATACAAATACACTAGATACATTTATGCATATTTGATACTAGATACACAAATATTTATTTTTTTATAAAGTACTAGATACATAAATATATGAAATTGTGAATTATAGATACATTGTGAAGCACAAATACAAATAAGTAGAGGTACTAGAGAGGGAGACAAACAAGAAAAAGAGGAGAGAGATGAGATACATTTGTTAGATACAATGCATCTAGAGGAAAATACACAAATACATTATGAAACACAAATATAGAAAAGTAGAAGTACGAGAGAGGGAGAGATGTGTGTGAGTGAGAGAGAGAAAGAGAAGAGAGATGTGGGATACATCTTCTAAATATAATGTATATATCTAGAAGCAAATACAGTGTATCTAGAGAAAATTAACAAAGTAAAATTGCTCATGTTGTATTTGGTTGAAACATACCTCTTTATTATTTATCCAGAATGGAGAGATATAATCCGGACTCCAGAGTTTGGAATCTTTATTTTGCAAATTGAGTCGTGTGTAAACCCACGACAAAGAAGGAAGAAAGGTACTAACCAACAAATTTGAAATGAAATGAAATAAGTATAATGGCTTAACAACCTCTTAGATAGCCGTCAAATAAAATTGTTTTTTCACTCAAAATTCAATGATTTATTTAATTTGTTCTTATAATTATCTAAGAGTCTATTTGGAAAGCCATCAGGTAATTGGAATTAGTGTAATTATTAGGGTAGTAATTACCAGTCTAGTAATTACATAACCTAGTAATTATGCTGACTTATTTGTTATCCACAGTGTAATTACAAGTGTACTGTTTGGTTGCACAAGTGTAATCTTAAGGTTATATTAAATTTAAAAATTAAAAATAATTATTTAAAATTAAAAATTTATATTAGACAAATAGGGGCCTTTATAAATGATATTAAATTGAATATTTAAGATATATATTGTCTTTTGAAAATATATTAAATAATAAACATATGTTCTTAACTAATATTATAAAAAATAATTGATTTATATTTTTCAATTTAGTATATTTTAATCAAATTAACCATAAAAACTAAAAGTACTGAATCTGTATGAACATCATGAAATGCATGGTTGACAAAAAGATTAATATTATAAATATAAAACATTTGACAAAAAAGATAATCTATCAAGTCTAACTTAAAAAAATAGCTTGTAATGAAAAATATCGAGTCAATACTCCTAAAACAAATGAAATTGAAAATGTAACATAAGTTCTAAATTCAAAACAAAAAATTTAGCATAGTACTCTTTTGTCAAATTTCAACATAACATACATAAATATGATTTAAAAGAAAAGGAAAACGTAAGTCCATAACTTTATTCAACAATGAATTCTGCTTTAATTTAAAAATTAGAATACTAACAAAATTATACTAATGATATTTTTAGATAATGCGAAAAATTGCATGGAATCACATGAAATAAAGGTTGAGAATAAAAAGGAAATGAAATATAAACAATATAAAAAAATATTTTAAGAAAATATTAGAATAATAAAAATAAAAAAGAATTTAAAATAATAAAAATAAAAAATAAATTAAAACAAAAAAAATAAAAATAGAAATAAAATGAAGAAATTTAAAAGTAATCAACTTGTAACTATATCATGTAATTACCATCAATTCACAATCCCCTGTGAATTGGAGAGTGTAATTAACCCTGCCAATTACACCAACTTACCTGTTGACCAGGTAATCACATGGTCAACAAAATAGAACGAACAATGTAATTACTTCTAATTACACCAAATTCAATTAACGGGTGACTTTCCAAACAGGCTCTAAAAAGATTGTCATGTTTGTTTTACAAAAAAATGATTATTTTGGGTCTGAACACTAAAACCATCACCTAAAAATTAATATGAGTCTCATATTTAGACATCAACAGTTGCATGTTATGTCAAGATAATTATCTACTAATCTTCAATATAATCAGTTCTAGCTCTAGCTAACTTATTTTGAAAGTCTAGTCTTGTTTTGTAGTATATGACAACATTGCTTTCTATAGGCATCATCTTTAGATTTTATGCATAATTTAAACAAGATTCACCTTTAAAATGCAAAGAAAATATTGAAATATATCACTGGGCAACAAAGCATGAAATTTGAAATTCTTAAGTAACAAATTTTACATTTACTGATTTTGGTGATAATGACTATGCATGTGGCAGAAAAACATAGTATATAATTTCTCGTTTGATTTTTGGAATTAAAAAAAGCCGGAAATGATAGCCTTATCAACTTCAGAGGTTGAATATAATGCAACAATTTTTGTAGCTTATCAAGTAGTTTGATTAAGCAGACTTAATGCAGATTTTAAGTTTATTAAGCAGTTTGATTAGGAAAACTTCTTGTAGATTTTAATCAGATATTAATTAGTGTAGTAGAGATTTTTTATGACAATACATTTGTTTTTATTGGAGAAATTACCATCACTGTATTCAAAGTCTTGTTTTTTATTGGAGAAAGTACTTTGAAGTCTTGTGATACAAATGAGCAAGCGAACAAATATTTTCACAAAATCACTTCCACAAACAAAGCACGAGTTCTTAAAATATTAACTTACATTTTGCTATTTTAAATTAAGGAGAATATAAAAATGTGATTCATCAAATGATACTTGTTTGTTTGTTAATTTCCCTTGTCATATACTAATGAGGAGGTGCGAAGCTTAACCCACAAATTTTTTAATCTGCATCACCCTGCTTCGCATGACAATTTTTTTCATTTTCAACTCGCCTTATCCCCGCCCCACAATAGTATTTTTTGTTGAACCATTTTTATTTAATATTTTAAATATTTTAGTAGCTTTAAAGAAATTATCATAATAAATAATGCTTCATCACTCTTGTAACATGTAAAAAGTTAAAATTAAGTTAGAACCCACGTAAAATCGCATGTATACCCACAACCCGCCCTGCATTAGTTTTAAAAAAAACCCACTTCAACCCGCCCCGCATCCCACCCGCTCTACACAATCTTAAACCCGCCTCCACTCCGCATAGCCTTAAACCCACCCCTCCCCGCCCCATTGTCATCCTTACATATAAGCAGCCAATAAGTGATAAGTGGACCTAGATTTAGCATTTCTAATTCACATTAGTTGAAATGATCATCAAAACAAAGAGATTTGCAGTAGTTTTTGCTTTTTTTAATCTCTTTAATTTGCTCTGACAATGAGATGGTGCGGGGCGGGCTTAATCAAACCCACAAAATTTCCAATCCGTTCCATCTCATCCCGCGTCACTTTTTTAAATCCGTCTCGCTCTGTCCCATCTCACTTAAGTTATTACTGCCACATACATAGAGTAAGTTATTGTAGTTAAATTCTTGACCAATGCTATAGATCAATGTGGAATCTTGAATTTGAAGTCTAAACTAACTTGTTAGAATACCATAAAATTTGTCAAACTAAAACCAGTTCGATAAGTTAAGGTCCATGCTTGAAACGACAAAAAAGGAAGGGGAGGGGGTCGCCCAAAGCTGTGATAGATATTAATGATTTTACTTGAACAAATTAAAGGGAGTGAATTTTGCACGTTAATGTTGAAAGCAAAGTTGGTTGTCTTTTTATGTGACGTCCGGTTTTCATACTACGACTCTAAAGACAAGACTTTTTCCTCCTCCTTAAATTATAAATCTACTAGTTAGGCCTTATCAAACACGTTTTTGCTCACTACTGGGTTTAAATTATTTTTTTTTAAAAAAAAAAAGCCTTTTTCTCCAAAAGTTTGAAACTTTTCACCACAACACCAATTTGTAAAAATTTCAATAGCTAGATGCATATAAATCTTTTCCTAATTTTTTGGCAAGTGAAATATAAAATGATATAGGAAAATATTTGAGATTTTTATCAACCAAGAAGCAGTAGAAAACATGAAGGAGGAAATCCGCACCTGCCCCCGCAACCGCATAATTTTAAAAACTACACCCTCCGTTTCACAAAGAATGACCTCCTTTCCTTTTTAGTTAGTTTCAAAAAAATGATCTCTTTTCTTTTTTGGTAACATTTTACTTTTTGCTTTCCACGTGGCATGTTTAAGACCACAAGATTAAAGACAATTTTGTACATTTGACATAACTTTAATTTAGGACCGCAAGATTCAAAAGTCTTCTTTAATTTCTTAAATTTCGTGCCAAGTCAAACCAGACCAATCTTTTTGAAACGAAGGGAGTAAAAACTAAAGCTTTGAGATCCATCCCATCCCACCCTATTCCACTCCTACTTAGAGATTGTTTCACTATAAAAGTGTAAATTACATGATAATTTTCCTAGAGATTAGTGAAAATTCATAGAAAACTTATTTTCCTGCAAATTTTCATACTAATCTCCAGAAAAATTCTCATGTAATTCACACCTTTCTTGTAGATTCTTTTTTTGACGACTGTAGTGAAGCAGATGGAGATTCTTTCAATCGAGATTCTCCCAAAAAAAAGTACAAATAGCAGCCCTCGACCCCCCTAGGGTATGGCCTACCAATCCACAGATGTAGGAAGACGGCATGTCTGCTGATAAACTGCGTAACCAAAACGACTCCTTGTTGGTGGTTGATATACAAAATGAACGAGCTATTAGAAGTAGTGACAAGTTTACAAGAAACTTTGAACATGAGACTAGGGGCGAACCTGCAGGTTCCCGATGCCTACCTGAAGCCCTATCGTAGGGTCTCAATTTTCCTCTACCTGAAATAGTTGGACGCGGGGGGGGGGGGGGGGGGGGGG
>JAJOOH010037502.1:0-15530 GCA_029582605.1 Solanum gracilifrons | reverse complement strand
TATAGAGAGAGAGAGAGAGAGAGAGAAAGAGAGAGAGAGAGAGAGAGAAAGGGGTAGGTAGGTATAGATGGGTCCTGCCTAAAATGTCTTGTCTAAAGAAGATGCATTTAGTTTCACCATGTAACACCATGATTGATGAGATATCGACTTGGCAAGGAGTACAAATATTTATATGGTAGCTACAATGAAATATCTTTTTCAATCAATTGTAATGCTCTAATTTTAGCATATTTACGTTGATACCTTTCTGGCCAATTTCACAAAAGACGGGATAACACATTACTCATAACAATTGAGTGAAAAGATCTTGAGTTAATTTTTTTAGTTTTTTTTGTCATTTTGTCCATAAAAATAATTTTGCACTTTGTACGAACAGAAGCAGCATTGAGTATTATATAGAATGATCAAAACATACATGTTAAACACCTCCTGTGTCCTCTAGACTTTAGTTACAAGTAGTAATTAACATGAAAAATTATGAGAAATATAAAATAAAATAAAAAATTAATGATTATATCCATATGTGAATAAACATTCGATTTGAGAAATGTCTTTGGTATTGAATAATATTTGAAGCTTAACATTTGCATGCAATTGGTAGAATATATACGTATATTAATTTAGAAAAATAAGTCACCATTCGAAATCAATTACTACAATTTTGGCCATTGTAAATGTTAAGAAATAGGCTTTAGTGGCGCAAATCTTTACTACAATTTCGACCATTGTAAATGTAAAGAAATAGGCTTTAGTGGCGCAAATCTTTTACTACAATGTTGAGAAATATTCTTGGGATTGAATATATATATATATATTTTTAGAAGGTTAGATCACTATTTTAAATATTTAAAAATAACCTTTTTAACGGATCAATGAATCATTGGTGCAGATGTATGGAGAAATGATGATGACATGGAAAATTAAAAATTCACTCAACACATGAAACTTTTTAGCTTAAGAGTCTGTTTGGCATTTCTGCTAAAAGCAACTTATTTTTAGAAGAATTTTTTAAAAATGACTTTTTAGAAAAATACTTTTGAAAAAACCAATTTGTGTTTGACTAATTCATTTGAAAATTATTTTTCATAAGCAAATTGTGTTTGGCTTATCTTTTTTTTTAAATGCTTCTAAGAGTCAAATTACAAGAAAGGACAACTATTATGGAGAAATGACGATGACTAAAAATTCACTCAACACATGAAACGTTTTAGCCTAAGAGTTTGTTTGACATTACTGCTAAAAACAGTTTATTTTTAGAAATATTTTTTAAAAATAATATTTTTTAAAAGTGCTTTTGAAAAAAAAATATATGTTTGGCTAATTCATTTGAAAATTATTTTTTATAAGTAAATTGTGTTTGTGTAATCTTTTTTAAAAAGTGTTTTCCATAGTCAAATTACATGAAAGGACAACTATTAATATACTTTTAATATTAAAATTATTTTATAGAGAGAACCTATTTTAAGCATATATTACAAAAAATTAATCAACTTTTATTTTTTTTAAATTGAAATTTAATCTTAAAATGTTCAATCAATATTATACCTTTTTTGGGAGGTTGAAATATTAAATTGTTAGTTTTTTTCTTTTTTCTAATCTTATAAAAATATTGTTGTTACCTTGTTTCTAATTCTACAAAATAATACGTAAAATAATAATATATAAATGTACAATAAATTAAAAAATTTATTATATAAAAATAAAAAATAAAATTCGTAAATGAAATTTAACCAAACTTATGAGATATACTAATTAATTAATAAGAAATATATTGGTTAAATATGTATATACGAAAATGATATTTTCGACTTGAGAAAAATAATTTTTTGTTTCTCTTTCTGCTTTTTTTTTAAAATGGAAATTTTAGCTTCTTCACAACAATAGAAAAACTGCTTTTGCTTCCATTTTAACACTTTTACTAATTTGTCAAACACTTAATTTTTCCGCAAAAATGTTTTTAAAATAAGTGTTTCTATCCTCCAACAACAATGTCAAACATGCTCTAATTTAAAGTGAGGAGGTGAGGCTTATGTTAAATTATAATAATTAACATATTTACAGCAACTAAGTTGAATTAAAATGTGAAAAGACTACAATGCAGTTGCTTACCATAAATAGGAAAAATAAAACAATCCTCCTCTTATCTAATTCAATGCACAACTTAGAAAGTTCTTTTGTTAAACACTCTGTAAGCTTTGCTAGTGGAGGAGTATCCCATAAACACACTTTCATCACTCCTGGCACTAAACTTACCCAGATCATCCTTTTCATTATTTAGCACAAAGCATTTGCACCAAAATGGCTTAAGGTGGGCAATTGAAGGCTTTCTGTTGTTCATCAATTCATAAGGTGTCTTCTTTATCATAGACCTTATAAGGCGTATTAGTAACATAACATGCTATGTTGACTGCTTCTGCCCAGAAGTTCATAGCCAGCCCTAAGTCAATCGGCATAGTGCTTGTAATATCAACCAGAGTTCTATTCTTTCTCTCAACCACTCCATTTTGTTGAGGAATTCTTGGTGCAGAAAAATTATGATTGATTCCATTTTCAACACAAAAACTTTCAATTTGAGAGTTCTCAAACTCTATCCCATGGTCAGATCTAATACTAGCAATCTTGAAGTTGACCTTCAGTTGAATTGCTTTGGCAAAAGTAATAAGAATTCCAACAGTCTCATCCTTTTTCCACAGAAACATATTCCAGGTGTACCTGGAGAAATCATCAACAATCACAAGAATATATTTTTTACCACCTCTGCTTTGAATTCTGACAGGTCCACACAGATCCATGTGGAGAAGTTCCAAAGGTCTGGTAGTGCTCACAACCTTCTTTGCCTTGAAAGAAGATCTTGTTTGTTTGCCTTTTGCACATGCCTCACAGACTTTGTCATTTGAGAACTTCAGCTTTGGTAGTCCGCGGACCAGGTCCCCTGCAACAAGCTTGTTAAGTAAAGAGGTACTGACATGACCCAGTCGTCTATGCCAAAGATTTGCATCATCAGTTCGAGCACTCAAACATGACAAGTTGTCTCCTTCAACAGAATCAAGATCAACAACATATTTATTCTTGACTCTTTTTGCAGACATCACAATTTTCTTAGTTGCACAGTTTGTAACCATACACCTTTCAGACATGAACTTGACTTCATTTCCCTTGTCGCAAATTTTAGACACACTTTAGAGATTAAACTTCATACCATCCACATAGTGTACACTGTCTATGGAATGATTTGCAGTTCTTCCTATCTTTCTAATACCAAGATTAAAACCTTTCTTTCCACTGCCAAATGACACACCACCACCTTAGTGTGCTTCCAAAGAGAGGAAGTTTAGAGTATTTCTAGTCATATGCCTTGAGCATCCACTATCCATGTACCAACATTGATTGTACCCTCTCTTCTACACAAGAATCACTTATTAGGCTTAGGAACCCACTTCCAATGGAGTTCCCAAAAACTATCAAAAGTTTTAATGAGAAACCTTCATGTCCATAGAGGTAAAGTGTTCTTGCTAAAATGGTAACTACGACCAGGTTCCCTTTTCTTTTTCTCAACAACTTTTCTTGATTTAAGAAACCTCTCCTGACTTTCTTTTACTCTCATCAGCTTCTCACACTTCTCTTTCAGATGACCATTATTGCCACAGTGGGTACACAGTAAATTGTCTGAAACTGACACATATTTACTATGTGGGTTGTAAGGAAGCTCTATTTGTCTACAACTATTAGTTTGCTAAGTTAGTGAGGATCTTAGAGGAGTCAGTCCACTTGAGAGACTAGTTCATTTTCTCTTTGATCTTACTTAATTCTTTCATTAGTTGAGAGTTTCTTTCTAGGGAACCAGTTAACTTAGACTCAGAAGCCTTAAGTTTTTCTTCTAGTTCAATCTCAAAGTTACTGAGTTGTTGCTTCCCACCTTTAGAGGTACCAGGTCCCTCATTGAGTTCCAGACTCTTAGTATCAAGGATACTTAACCTGACACTCAGTACAGACATTTGAGAGTTAAGAGCTAAGTTTTCGTTCTCACAAAGACTCAACATTTCATTAGTCGCCAAGTTTTCAGTGGTTAGTTCATCAACAGAGTCAATCAATAGAGCAACGAGTTTTCTCAATCTATTGATAGGAAGAGTATGTAGGTCATTTTTGAGGTCAAGAAGAGTTACCTCATTTAGATCCTCTTCATCGTCAGATTTTGCCATTAGAGAAAATATGGAGTTGTAGATGGTTTTATCATCCTCCACAGACATCATTGAGACATCCTCCAGACTGTCTATCTCTTCCTCAGACTCACTTGACGTATTATCTCATACTGCTAGAGCTTTCTTCACCAGTTGATCGGCGTGAGCTTTCCTTTTGGCATAGTCTGTGACCTGGTCCCTTCGGTGAGGTCTGAACTCCTGAGTTTCCTGCTTCTGACTGGGTCAATCCCTCATAAAGTGACCAGGTTTGCCACATTTTTGACAAACATTATTTGCATTGGCATTTCTACTGGTCGAAACTTTCTTTTGAAAACCTCCATGCTTCTTGATGATCTTCTGAAACCTTCTTGTGATGTAAGCCATTTCATCCTCCTCCTCAGTTGCATCATTTTGAGAAGTTTTCAAAGCAATGAATTTCTCCTTCTTTCCTTCCTTCACAGTCGTGCCCTGTTTCTTTTTTAGCTCATAGGTCTGAAGATTTCCGATCAGTTCATCTATGGGCAGAGTCATTAGATTTTTGGCCTCTGTTATAACATCAACCTTGCTTTCCCAAGACATTGGAAGAACCTTGAGAATCTTTCGAACGTGTTTTCTTACAGGGATAGGCTCACCCAAGCACCTAAGTTCGTTGGTTATGGAAGTGAATTTTGAGTTCATCTCAAAGATAGTTTCATATTTTTTTCATGTAGAAGTCCTCGTACTGAGTCGTAATCATATTGACCTTATACTCTTTTACTTGTTGTGTTCCTTCGTGGGCTATTTGAAGACAGTCCCATATCTCCTTGGCAGTCTCACAAGCTGAGATTCTGTTATATTCGTCTGCTCCAATTCCACACACCAGAATTTTATTTGCTTTGTAGTTCTTTTCTATCTTCTTCCTATCTGCTTCATTGTACTCTTTTCTGGTTTTGACAGCTGTAGTGGTGATCTCTCCATCCTTCAACTCCTTTGTAGGAATATATGGTCCATCAAGAATGATGTCCCACAACTCAGTATCCTTAGCGTTGATGTAGTCATGCATTCGATTCTTCCACCAGCCATAATATTGACCATTAAAACGTGGTGGCCTAGTAGACGACTGACTTTCCTCCATATTGGGTGGAGCAGCCATTCCTTCTGGATCTTTTCTTTTCTTGGTGTTAACCAAATTGAAAAGTGAAGCTCTGATACCACTTGTTGGAATGTATGCGTCCACTAGTCTAGATGGGACCAGGTCCTCAGCACAGTTACAATAACAGAAAATAAACAAAGTACTGAAAGTAAAGATTGAACACACAACTTTACGTGGAAACCACGACCTGTTCTCAACAAGACTTTTCAAACTGCTTCCACTAATCTTCTCCAAGCAAAAGTAAAAGTCAGTTTACAAAATGAGATTAGCCTGCTAATCTCCAGACTAAGCAATACCTCATATCACTTAGCTGAGCTAGAGCAGATACAACACTGCCCACTATACTAATCCTAACCGATTAATATAGACTTTAGAGTAAGAAACTAAGTTACCCTTAACCTAGTTCTTACAATGATTCACACAAGATTGAAACGTTTCTTTCACAAGTGAAACGAATCCTACAATATAAGCACGATTATAAGCAAACAAAGTAACAACTGGTACAGGAAGCAAATGAAGCACTCTATCAAGTCCCTACTTTTTTTTAAGCTTGAAATGACTCTCTTTGAATGAATGATATTTTTGTTGTTTGTGAGTTGAATATATTGGACAAGAAGAATTATTATCCTATGTACAAACACCCTCGTCGCTTCTAATTGGTGAAGTACTCTGCAACTTCACCAACTTTCTGACGCGGACAGCTTTTACAGTTTTTCAGCACTTTGACCACTGGACGGGTATTCATACTCTGCAAGGGACCAGGTCCCTGCACTTGTGAGAAGACCATCAAAACATCTTGGAGCGTTAGCACTTATCATTACATATAGACTACAAACTTGTCACTATGTTGTTACTGAAATACAATGAAGAACTGAAGTCCTTTTTTCCCTTTCTAATTTTTCTTCATTAGCACTTTTTATACTTTGTATGAAGTTTTTGGGGGTTCTAATATTGCAGCTCCTACGTTTTGTCAAGGTCTCACAGTTTCCTCAGCAACTAAATAAATTAAAGCTCTTGCAGAAAGGAACCAACTCAGAAGAAAGAAGTCATCAGTAACTTAATAAATTAAAGTCCTTGCCGAAAGAAAGTAACTCGGAAGAGCAGAAGTCATCTAACACGATAGAGTTAAAGGCAAATTCGAGAACATTTTCCAGCACAGAGAATTCACAGAAGAAAAATCAAATGATGTAGGGAGTTAAGCTCCTCGACATTGACATGTATGCTTCATTATAGGGGCAATTCGGACAATTCACTTCAGCCTTGGTGGACTCTACACACGTACCTCCTTTTTTACCACGTAGAAAATCACTGTCTCCCTTTCCCAGCATTTCATTAGTACTCCTCTAATTTTATCCAACAGAAAATCACAGCTTCCTCAATTGCTTCTGCTCTTGCTCACTGAAGTTTTCCACTTTGCTTCTGCTCGCTGCCGCTTCTTCGATTCAGGTGAATATCTTCGTAATAGAAGAACCCAAGTTCTGGAACAATGTTAGAATTTTGCTTCTTTATACCTTTACTCAGCAGCGATTTCTGATTGTCATTCGTTTTCAGGATTTTGCTATAACCCAAGATCTATGTTATATTTCATAGCTTACTTTTGGTTATTCTGATTGTCTTTGAATTTTGTTATTTAAATTGGTCTGGTTCCTTAAATTTTCTCATGTTTTCTGCCTTCATATTCCTGATTAATTACATAACCCTAAATTTGAAACTGTTAGGGATTGTAGTTGTGGCAAAAAATGCATTCTTAATAAATAGATAGGCAGCGAGTTCATGACAATCGAAAAGTCAGGCAAAAACTAAATATATACCAATAAACTGCTTAGCGTACAAATGAACCTTCATCAGTACTGGCCTTTGCTTAATTTCTTCTCCCTTATTTGTTAGTTTAGCTAAAAGTAAGTATTATAGAGGTAGATTAAATATTTAAAGTTTATGAATCGCTATAACAATCCCAAGTTAGTTAATATGTACTAACAAAGTTCGCTTTACAACTTAACTTTTACAATTAAATTGTATTCAAAGTAGAACCGTGTTATGTTACAACAATATTCAGGGTATAGAATAATAGTATTTACTACTGTATTCAAAGTATAGAACTACAGTGTGTAGAATTGTATTCAGAGTAGCAGTACTCTGATCAAAGTATAAAATTTATAGAAAGAAATATGAATGTTTATTTTATGAAAAGATTTCTACGTGCGCAGTTTCAAACTAAAAAGTTTGTTCCATCTTTTCGCAATTCGTTGTTGATAACAAGGTTTGTTTAGTTTTACTCGAGAGAGATAGTATGCACTTGTTTAATAAAGTTGAAGAACATGTTTTGTTGCTCTGCTCTATTCAATAATATTATCTTGAAAGGTTTAAAAAATGGATGTTAAAATTTGGCTTCTTTATACCTTTACTCAGCCGTTATTTTTTATTTTCCTGCGTTTTTGGAGTTACGTATATAGGCGGTTGGCGCTTTTTCGTTCTCAGGAAAACCCGGCTGCTTCAAAAAATCTAACCCAGCATTTTCGGGCATTGATATAGTAAAAAATAAAATGGTCAAATTTCACTTCTTTATGCCTCTACTCAGTTGCAATTTACTGATTGTTTTTGGTTTGTTGGATTTTCTGTATTTTTATTGCCTGTGACTTCGGTGTTCGTATTTCTCCCTAATCCTACACTCAGTAGTTATTTGAAAAAGAAAATTCTCCTTCAATGCTTCTCCTATGGTTAAAAAAGCTTTGGTCTTGAAATATCAGCCTAAGTCTTGTCATTGCTTCTCCTATGCAGCTATGCTTAAAAAAGCTTTGATGATGAAATATCAGCCTAAGTCTTGTGCTGTAATGATAGCTTTTCCTTTTCAGTTTAACTCTACTTTGTAAGAATTGAATAAGTTGAAATATTTAATATTGTTATCTTGAAAGGTAAAGGCTTACTACCTCTTTAAATAGTTCTTGACTACAACTTACATTAGGGGGTGTCGAATAGACGGGTTGAGCTGAAATTATGTCAACTGAATGAGCTAAATGAACAAACGAGCATGTTGTAACCTGAAGAGTTCATCTTAGCACATTAGTACTAGCTAACATCAGATAGGCACAACACAACACCGAATGAACACAACACACAAAAGATATTTCCAGTAAAACATGAGAATATGCAGCAACTGAAAATAACCAAATTAGACCAGATTAAACTAGCTTTCAAATGAGCATTTTCATTCATGCATACATGTTTTGTCTATGGTGTGTGAAATTTCTTGGCTTCTTGTATGCAGATGACACGTTCAGAGCAAAAGAAAAAACGTCCATGTTTGTCGAATACAAACGCTGAAATGAAATTCAATCGGCGCAAAAAATATAAAGAAATGTTGCCAGCTCAAAAAGAGACATTACCATTACAAAGGCGTACAAGAGTCCTTTAGTCAACAAGATGTATTCTACAAGCTCCTGCCTTCAATAACTCTGTCAAGTCATTATCTTCCACATCTAATTCACCGCTTACGTCAACAGAAGGTTAGCAAGTCAAATTTACGCTCTTTACATACATGTATGTTTCTGAATGCATATGTTGTTTATATACATGCACGATCTGCTTTGACGCATTTCATATTTATTTATTAGCTGCTACATCTGAAGCTCATTCTTTAGCTGACACTTCTCCAAAAGGGAAAAGTTTGTTTCACCCATCTTCTGTCTTTGAAACAGGCGAGTATAACAATTAAATTTTTTTTGTTAGCTTTCAGATTCCATAAGACATTCGCTGCTCTAATTCATAACTACTTTTATAATTAGGATCCACATCAGCCACATCTCCTGACCCCTGTACTGTTACCTCGGCCCCTGTTTCAAATACAGGTTTGTCTTAATTTCAACATAGAATAGTATTCGCATATCCCTTACATAGAATAGTATTTACTATTTTCCTTTCACCTTTAACCACTTCTGTGATATTTAGGAACTAGGCCCAACAGAGGTCCTCACATAAATGTTAATGAATCTCAATCTAAGTATACACCTCTCATAGTTGTCCCAAATTATAAATTTTGCGGTGCAAAATGATTTCAGTATGAATCGCCTGGATTTTGTTGCGATAACAGCTCAATTAAGCTTACATCACACAAAATGCCTATAGAACTACGAGATTTATTTTTAAATTCTTCCAAAGAGTCTCAACATTTTCGAACATATGTTAGGACATACAATAATATGTTCGCTTTTACTTCACTTGGGGTAAACTATGACAAAGAGTTAGCTAAGAGATATCATGGTATTTATACCTTTAGAGTTCAAGGGAAAATGTACCACTTAATTGATGATTTGTGCCCTGCAGCAACTGGAAAGGGAAAACACTTACAACTATACTTCTATGACAATGAAAATGAGATCGTAAATAGAATTGCTTGTTCCACTAGAATTCAGGACACTATGATAATAAAATTGATGAATATACTACAAATTAATCCATACTCTTTCTTCATAAAATCTCTAACTGATGTACCAGAACTATCACAATTTTATATTGCACTAAAATGTGATTCGGGTTTAGATCAATGAGTATATAACCTACCTACTACATCAGAAGTTTTAGCAATATGGGTTGACGAAGGAGTGCATACTATATTGAAACCTCATATTTGAATTTATTCTCACAGTAATAAAAGTCAAATAGTTAATTACTACTATGGATGGTATGACCCCTTACAATATCCACTGTTATTTCCATATGGTCAATATGGGTGGCATTGTGGTAATAAGAAAATACTACAGTGAAAGAATGCAACCAGCTGTCATGTCTCCTGTGAACGGAAATACTTACCAAGTGTTAAAAACATGTGCACAATAGATAACTTTCTTGATATGGAAGTTGAAGTGCTCGAACAACAAAAGAAAAAAAATAATGTCTCTTGCCGTGAATATTATTGCTACAAAATTTGAATGCGAGATGATGAAAATGATGAACTCTTACATACAGGAAGAATTTTCCAACAATATATCGTTGATGTATTCATAAATCCTGAAACACAAAGACTAGATTTCTTTTTCTTCAATCTAGACTTATTTCGAATGGAAGTTTTCCAAGGTCTTCTGGATGTCTTGAGACATGGTGAAAGAGATGCTACTAAAATTGGAAAACAAACATTTCTTCCTGCCACATTTACTAGAGGACCAAGAGATATGCGTCAGCGATATCTTGATGCTATCGCTTTGGTGCAACATTTCAGAAAACCTGATTTATTCCTAACAATGACTTGTAATCCAATGTGGCCTGAAATAAAAGAACATTTACCTACTGATGAGGCACAAAATAGAGCTGATTTTATTAGTAGAATATTTCGAGGGAAAGTTGAAGAACTAAAAACTGATATACTAAAAAGAAATATCTTCGGAAAGGTTGTTGCATTTATGTACAATATAGAATTCCAAAAACGTGGCCTCTCACATGCACATTTCCATATTATTCTTTGTAATGAATATAAATTGTTGACACCTGAGTCATACGACAGAATTATTTGTGTTGAATTACCTGATTTTAATAAAGAGGCTCACTTACGTTCAATTGTTGTGCATCATATGATGCATGGCCCTTGTGGTCATTTGAATCCTACAAATCCATGAATGAAAAGTACAGGTTACTGTAAATTTAAATATCCTAAAGATTTTGATTAACTAACATCCAAAGGAAAAAAACCGTATCCCATTTACAAAAGATAGCACACAGGAGAACTTATAAAAGTTAGAGGGAAATATCTTGATAACTCCTGGGTCGTACCATACAATCCATTCTTACTTGCCAAGTTTAACTGTCATATGAATGTCGAAATATGTTTTGACATTAAAGTTGTGAAGTACCTATACAAATATATTTGCAAAGGACACGATAAAATAGCTTTTTCTCTACATGAGAACGATAAACAAACAGAGGTTGATGAAATAAAAGAATATCAATCTGCTCGATGGGTCTCTCCGCCTGAAGCTACATGGCGCTTATTTGGTTTCCCTATCAGTGAGATGACGCCTAGTGTTTACCATCTTCAGTTACATCTTCAAGGACAACAATATGTTTCTTTTAAAAGCACTGAAAGTATAAATATAATTATGAGAAATCCAATGATTAGAAAAACAATGTTAACCGAATTCTTTGTTATGAACCAAACAAATGAGGATGCTCAACAACTTAATCTATTATACAAAGAGTTTCCTCAATACCTTGTATGGTCAACTTCATAAAAAATGTGGACACGTCGAAAACAATGTACAATTATTGGACGTGTTGTGACATGCCATCCAACAGAAGGCGAGAGATATTATCTTAGATTGTTACTTATGAATGTGAGGGCTCCAAAATCATACGAAGATCTTCATATGGTCAATGGAACATATTGTACTACATTTAGGGAATCTGCTGGAAAAAAAAAAGGATTACTACATTTTGATAACAGCTTAGTTGACTATATGATTGAAGTTGTAAGTTATCAATTACCATATAGTTTAAGACGATTATTCACTACATTATTAGTTTACTGTAATCCTACTAACCCAAAAGAGTTATGGGAACAATTTGAAGAGTCTATGTCTGAAGATTTTAAAATCTCCAAAAGTATTGAATTGAGAGATGTTCAACATAGAGTTTTAAACCATATTAATGATGAGCTACACTCAATGGAACATGATATAAATGAATATAAGCTTGTTCCAGAGAATATTCAACCTTCCGCAATCGAAAAAGAGGCAAAAGATGTTCATTTTGAGATATAAGGATTTTCGAAGAGGATTTGTTATTGGAGAAAAAACTAAACAACGAAAAGCTTATACTGTAATTGTTGATAGAATATTTCTAATAAAGAAGGAGCATTTTTTATTGATGGGCCAGGTGGAACTGGCAAAAGCTTCTTCTATCGAAGTATATTAGCAACAATAAGATCTAAAGGATTTGTGGCATTAGCAACTGCAAGTTCTGGTGTCGCAGCTTCTATTCTTCCTGGAGGACAAACTACTCACTCACGCTTCAAGTTTCCTATTAATGTTGACGAAAATATTGGTTGCAATGTCAGCAAGCAAAACTCACTTGCATGTTTAATTCAGGATGCAAAACTAATTGTCGGGGATGAAGCATCAATGGCTAAAGCAAAAACTATTGAAGCTTTTGATTTACTATTAAAAGATCTGATGGATACGAGAATGCTTTTTGGTGGAAAAGTGATCGTTTTAGGAGGTGATTTTAGACAAACCCTTCCCGTTGTTCGAAATGGAAAAAAGGAAGACTTCATTTCTCAAAGTTTATTATACTCAGAAATCTGGAACCAAGTTGAAAAATTACACCTATCAGAGAATATGTGCGCAAGAACAGATCCTGCTTTTTCAGAGTACTTGATGAGAATTGGTGACGGAAAAGAAAAACTTAACTCCCAGGATAAAGTTGAAATTTCCAGTTCTTTACTCATTCCTTTTACTACTAAAGAACAATCCTTACGAGAGTTATTTAACGTAACATACCCTAATATAGATTCATTGTTTCATGATTCTTTCTCCTTATCTTCTTATGTGATTTTGACAACCAAAAATGATTATGTTCATGAAATAAATGATATGCTAATATCTAAATTTCCAAATACTGTAAGATCATTCATTGCAATCGATGAAACTGTTGAACCAAATGATCAAAGTCAGTTTGAAGATTATCTCCATTCTTTAAATCCTGCTAATTTTCCACCTTATAGATTGACTTTAAAAGAAAATTTTCCAGTGATGTTACTATGAAATTTAAATCCTTCTAAAGGTTTGTGTAACAATACACGATTAAAATGTTGTAACTTTAAAACACATGTTATAAGTGCAAAAAATGATAGCGGTGACTTTCAGAAAAAACATGTTTTATTCTAAGAATACCTTTACTAGCTTCAGAAGATGAAAATTTGTCAATTCCTTTCAAAAGAACACAATTTCCAATACGATTATGTTTTGCTATGACTATAAATAAAGCTCAAGGTCAAACTTTGGATTTTTTTGGAATTTATTTGCGCGAGCCTATATTTTTCCATGGTCAGCTTTATGTTGATTTATCGAGAGCTAAAACTTCAAAAGGTGTGAAGCTACTAGTTCAACCATTGACCTCTGACAACAACGATGATCACTCAACATACAACATAGTCTATGATGAAATTATTCAAAAAGCATTCACTTAGCTAACAATGGGTAAGAATTTGTATGCTTAGCTTCTTGTAAAAAATAGTTGGCTTGCTCTTCTTTAGTTCTATTTTAAAATGTCACTTAAAGCCTTCATATATAGTAACCATTCAGATTTCTACAATTTGGTCTATGAATCAACAAATGTTCCTCGTGTTTGGCCGAAGCTAAAAAGAGGGTGACCCACTTTATTCGCCAAGCGAATGATCTTCGCTTCGCGGGAACAACAATAACCAGTATGATACCAAGAAAGCCAAGTCAACCACTGTTTCATCCACTTCACAGAAACATCAACAAAACAACTAAAAGCTTCCATATTCAGGTAACTTTGTTGCATTAACAAGTAAATGTATGCCTTTGTTATGAGAAGTATGAATCTTATTACATGATTATACCCAGTTTACTGAATTGTTGTGTTCAAATTACATTAAGAATGAAGTGAATCTCTAAAAAAAATGAATTGAATCTCTAAAAAACTGATTTAAGCACAAAATGAATATGTTGTTTTTCCTTGGAAATAAATAGAGGCTTTCCAAAACCATCAACGTAAAGAAACACAGATTCAACACGTACGTCGCCGTAGATGGGAGCAAAACAACACGCGGCAGCTCAAGGAAGAAAGACAAAGGGAGATTATGAATTTACCCTTTTTGGATGATATCCTTTAGAGAAAATGACATGGTTGCCCCTGAATGTTTGTAACTGGAAAAGATCTCTTATGGTGAAATGACAGGTTTACCCTTGAATGACTGAAAAAATTCGCTCTTAATTAAGAATGAAGCGAATCTTTAAAAAAATGATTTAAGCACAAAATGAATATGTTGTTTTTCCTTGGAAATAAACAGAGGCTTTCCAAACCATCAACGTAAAGAAACACATATTCAACACGTACGTCGCCGTAAATGGGAGCAAAAAACATGCAGCTCAGGGAAGAAAGACAAAGGGAGAATATGAATTCACCCTTTTTGGATGAAATCCTTCAGATAAAATGGCACGATTTCCCTTGAATGTCTGTAACTGAAAAAGATCTCTTCTGGTGAAATGACGGGTTCTCCCTTGAATGGCTGAAAAAACTCGCTCTTATTAAGAATGATGATGTAATGTAGGTGGACTAAAAAGTTTGAGTGGGTACCAACAGTTCTAACTTGACTATAGAATGGAATAATTAACAATTTTGAGGCTCTTTTAATAAGTTAATTAGGTTGTACTATCATTTATTCATGATATATACAAAAGACAACAGCATATACAAATGGTAAACACCAAAAATACCCTTTAAGTAGTTCTTTAAGCTTAGGTTTTTAAGTCGATCAAAATAAAAGTACACTTTTAAAAGAATAAATATATTAAATGAAAGCCCTAAAATACCCCTAACTCAAGGTAGACAAGCACCTTAAATGTTATTTCTATGTAGGCAGTAAAGTAAAGTAAAGTTAAGTGTGTATATGTATAGAAAAGAACAGTTACGAAATTTCTGTATTGCGCAGAGGTCCAATATTTGTTCATAAATTTATTTTGTGAGTCATATTAATTAAATAATATTTCACTTCTTTCTAGTATTTGATAATTCGGGTTATTTGCCAAAAATATTTACCAAATAATGACAAATGTATGGATAAATATTATTTGTCAATTTTTTTCCCAAATTTTATTTGGAAAATCTATGGTCAAACGGGCCCTAAGAATGAATGATTTGAAAAATGATTTAGAACAAATAATTAGTGTTAACCGTAATAACATAAAACAATTATAAGTTGCTTAAAAATGTTCATTTTGCGTATCAGAGCTACGGATGATAAGAAACATAGTAAGAAACATACAAGTAGAAAGTTAAGAAAATAAGAAGAAAATTAAACAAATTATATCCGGAATATAAAGAACTCAATATCACAAAAAAGGATAAAGAAAAATTATATCAATTACTCCCTCCGTCCCATTTTATATGATGTACTTTGATTTGGCACAAACTTTAAGAAAAATGGAAAGACTTTTAAAACTTGTGGTCCAAAATGAATGATAGAAATTTGTGTGGTTGTAAATCATTTC
>JAJOOH010037501.1:0-12360 GCA_029582605.1 Solanum gracilifrons | reverse complement strand
CCCCCCCCCCCCCCCCCCCCGCCCCTTTACTTACTTGTCTCGAAAATACGTTGACTAAACGAATATATTTGTAAGTTAAAGTTAAGTCTAAACCATGTACCTCGTGGGATCGACCCCAACCTACTAGTTGTGTTCTTTACTTGATAACGATCGCTTATACTTATTTAGGGAGATGTAATTTGAGCATATCAAATTTTGGCTTTTAGATTAAGTTTAACTACATTATTGAACTTTAGTCAATTATTTCCTAATTTTACTTTTATTTTTGTTTTTTTGATTTTTACAGGTTTCTACTCTAGTGTATGCCAAGTACACGGAATCGAGACAAACCATTGACCCCATACGATCCAGAGTTGAACAGAACTTTGAGAAGGATGAATAATCAAAGGATCCAAGTCAATCCAATCGATGGGAATCTAGGTGATGGAGTTTAGTTGCAGCCTCCTAGGGTTGTTAAGGAGAATGCGCAGGTTCATGGCGAAAACTTACTTGGAGATGCATTAAGGGTGCAAAATCTGCCAGAACCAAGGTTGCAAGATAACTACAGGGTCGAGTTTAATATTGTTGAATCTGAAGGACCCATTTTTCTCCCTCCACTACCTCTGGGGCACACATTCGTGGTGACTAGTAGTTTGGTGTAGATGCTTACAACGAGGGGTTTGTTTTCTGGTATGGCTTCGGAAGATCCGCTTGGGCACATGGCCAAGTTGAGGAGTGTTTGTAAGAGTTGTGTGGGGCAACCAGAGTTGGATATGAACATCATAGGGTTGAGAGTCTTCCCTCTATCATTGACCGATGATGTTGCTGTATGGTTTTCTGAGCTTCCGTACAATTCTATTCATAAATGGGATCAATTGCACAAGGTGTTCATGGCCAAGTACTTTCTGTTGTCAAAGAAATTGAACTACAAAGATAAACTCAACAACTTCGTGGCACTATCTGGAGAGTTGAGCAGTTTGTGGGACAGGTTCACTGCATTCATCAGAAGTGTTCCGAACCACCGCATTGATGGTGATTCACTGAAGGAGTATTTCAACAGAGGTCAAGATGACAATGGTAAGGCAGTGCTTCAGTGCTTGATAATGTTGTTGGAGGATCATATGGTAAGTGCACTTTTAAGGAGATAGCTGAGAAACTGGAGAAGATTTCCCGAAACAATAAAGCATGGAGCACTCGAAAGTTTGACACAGGAATGAGCACATTTGCAGTTCAAGCTACACCTAGGCAATCTGCTGATGACATTTGTAAGGAGATGGCGCAGATAAAGACAGAACTTAGGTTGGTATTGAAACATGTAAGCAGAGGTCCAGAAAAGGTAAATGCGGTGAATTACTTGACTAGGACTCCACCACCATCGAAAGAGAAATGTTACTAAGAGGAGGATGCTTACTTGGTAAATGATCAGACGGGGGGTTTTCGAGCCAACGCCCAAGGTTCCAACTCGAATAATTGACACCAAGGGAAAGGAAACCAAGGTCAAAACTATGGCAACTACAATCGAGAGGGTCAATATGTCCGGGATGGGAACTACAATCGTGACAACAACTACAACCGGAACAACTATGGTAATAGAAACGATAAAGTTAGGCCTTATATTCCTCCACAAAATTGGGAATCTGGCAATAGGGAAGCTGGGGTAGTAAATCACGATATGATGCAAAAGATGATAAAGAGGTTTGACTCCACTGATGAGAATGTGAAGGAGATACAAAATGACTTGTCTGGAATCGGTAAAAAAGTTGATGCCCATGCAGTGTCGATCAAGCAACTTGAGCAGCAGATGAATCAGTTGTCCACTATAGTCAACCCACGTCAGCCTGGCATACTTCCTAGCAACACCATCCAGAATCCGAAGAATGATAGGCATTGTATGACAGTCACTACTTGAGAGGGTAAGCAGACCATTGATCCACTTATGCCGTCTGAGGTTGAAATTGTAGTTGAGAAAGATGATAATGAGATTGAGGTTACTGGAGAGTCCAAGAATTCTACAGAGAAAAAAGCGGAGATAACCCAAAAAGTTTTCCCCATGCCTAGACCTCTACCTCTATTCCCATAGAGGTTGGTAAAGAAAAATGAAGAAGGGAAATACCGCAGGTTTATTACTATGTTGAAACAGCTTTCCATCAATGTTTCGTTGATAGAGGCTTTGGAGCAAATGCCTGGGTATGCAAAATTTATGAAAGATTTGGTGACAAAGAAGAGGGTCATGAGCTTTGAAGATGATGATAGATTGCAACATTGTAGTGCTATTGCTACTAGGTCACTTTTGCAGAAGAAGGAGGATCCTGGTGCCTTCACTATTCCATGTACCATCGGGTTGTTGCATTTTGCTAAGGTGTTGTGTGATTTGGGTGCTAGTATTAATCTGATGCCATTGTCTATTCATAAGAAGTTGGGTTTAGGGGATCCAAAATCGACTGCGATGCAAATACTCATGGCCGATAGAACTGTGAAGAGGCCCATTGGTGTTCACCAAGATGTACTTGTGAAAGTGGAGTCATTTATTTTTTCGGCGGATTTTGTGATTCTAGATTGTGAGGTTGATTTTGATGTCCCCGTCATCTTAGGGACACCATTCCTTGCTACTGGGCGTGCTTTGGTCGATATGAAGAAGGAGCAGATGAAGTTCTAATTGAACAGTAAGAGGTAACTTTTAATATGTGTAGGTCCATGAAGCAGGAAAGCGATCTAAAATCAGTGTGTGGTAAATCATATTGTGGAGCGAGGTTTTGATGTGTCTATTGAAGAGAGGTTGGGTGTTGATGCACTGGCAGCGGTAATGATAAGTTTTGAGGGGGATGGTATTGAAGACTATGATGAATTGGTCACCGCACTTGATAGGTTCAAATTCCATTCCAAGCCAACGAAATTGGAGCTAGACATGAAGAATCAAACTCTCCACCCGCAAAACCGTCTTTTGAAGAGGCTCCGAGATTGGAGCTTAAGGCTCTACTATCACATTTGAGGTATGTATTCTTGGGAGAGATGGTACTTTACCAGTCATCATTGCGGCAGATTTGAGTGAGGTGCAAGTTGAGGCATTAGTTTCTGTGTTGAAAAGGTTCAAGAGGGCAATTGGGTGGACTATTGCGGACATTAGTGGGATTTCTCTTGGCATTTGTTCTCATAAAATCCAACTCATGCCGGATCACAAGCCTAGTATCGAGCACCAAAGAAGACTAAATCTGCCTATGCAAGAGGTAGTGAAAAAGGAAATCATCAAGTGGTTGGATGCTGGAGTCATTTATCTCATTGCAGATAGTAGTTAGGTGTGTCATGTTCAGTGTGTACCCAAGAAAGGTGGGATTACTGTGGTACCTAATGCGAAAAACAAGCTTGTTCTGATGCGGCCAGTTACTGGATGTAGAGTATGCATAGACAATTGGAAATTAAATTCTTGGACAGAAAAGGACCACTTCCCTATGTCGTTCATGGATCAGATGTTGGACCGCCTTGCTGGTAAGGGTTAGTATTACTTTCTTGATGGTTATTCGAGCTACGACTAGATCTCCATAGCTCCGAAAGACCAAGAGAAGACCATCTTCACTTGCCCTTATAGGACTTTCGCCTTCAAACAGATGCCATTTGGGTTGTGTAATGCTCCAGCGACCTTCCAGCGTTGCATGATGTCGATATTTTCTGATATGGTGGAGGACACTATTTAGGTATTTATGGATGATTTCTCTGTGGTAGGTGATTCATTTGATGGTTTTTTGGATCATTTGACTGAGGTGCTTAAATAGTGTGAAGAGTGCAATCTTGTGCTCAATTGGGAAAAGTGCCACTTCATGGTGAAAGAGGGGATCGTGCTGGGTCATCAGATTTCTGAGAAGGGTATCGAGGTTCATAGAGCGAAAGTAGAGGTAATAGAAAAGCTTCCACCACTTATCTCTATTAAAGGTGTTAGATGTTTTCTTGGGCATGCAGGCTTTTATAGGAGGTATATCAAGGATTTCTCCAAAATTGCACATCCATTGTGCAAATTGCTCGAAAAGGAGTGTAAGTTTGATTTTGATGATGATTTTCTAAGAGCATTTGGAGAGTTGAAGGAAAAGCTAGTTTCCGCACTAATCATTATTTCACCGGATTGGGGGCAACCGTTTGAAGTTATGTGTGATGCGAGTGGAGTGGCGCTTGGTGTAGTATTGGGACAAAGGCGAGAGAAGATTCTTCATCCTATTTACTATGCCAGCAAAGCTCTAAAGTGGCTCAAAATAACTATACAGTGACAGAACATGAAATACTTGTGGTAGTTTTCGCATTAGAGAAATTTTGATCCTACTTGCTTGGTACTAAGGTCATAGTGCATACTGACCATTCTCCATTGAGGTATTTGATGGCTAAGAAGGATGCAAAACCGAGGTTGATTAGATGGGTGTTGTTGCTGCAAGAGTTTGACTTTGAGGTGAAAGACAAAAAGGGAACCGAAAATCAAGTTGCCGATCACTTGTCCAGATTAGAGGAAGAAGCTATGCTTAAGCTAGGAGATGGGGCTGAAATTGATGATGCTTTTCTAGATGAACAGGTATTGGCAGCTTCTCATGATATGATTCCTTGGTTCGTAGACTTTGCTAACTACTTGGCAAGTGATCTGATTCCATCAGATTTGTCTTTTCACCAAAGAAAAAAGTTTGTGCATGATGTGAAGAAGTTCTTTTGGGATGATCCTTATTTGTTCCATATTTGTGCTGATGGGATTATTATTCGTTGTGTGCCCGAGGTTGAGATGATGACTATACTAGAGGCGTGTAATTCTTCGCCTGTTGGTGGGCATCATAGTAGTATTCGGACTGCGTATAAGATTTTGCAGTCTGGGTATTACTGGCCTACCATCCACCAAGATGCTCATGATTTCGCCAAGTCTTGTGATCATTGCCAAAGAGAAGGAGGAATTTCAAAGAGGCAAGAACTACCCATGAATCAATTTTGGTGATTGAGCTGTTTGATGTATGGGGCATTGATTTTATGGGTCCATTTTTTAGTTCACATGAGATGAAGTATATTCTTGTTGTGGTTGATTATGTGTCGAAATGGGTGGAAGCAATTGCGCTTCCAAACAATGAAGGTAAAAGTGTCACCGCATTCCTGAAAAAGAATATCTTCTCCAAATTTGGTACACCTAGGGCAATTATCAGCGATGGAGGTTCCCACTTCTGTAATAAGTTGTTCAAAGCGTTGCTTGAGAAATATGGAGTTCGCCACAATGTAGCCACTCCTTACCATCTGCAGTCTAGTGGGCAAGTTGAAATGTCCAACAGAGAAATATAGCAAATCCTTGCTAAGACTGTGAATGCAAATAGAACCGATTGGTCAAGGAGGCTTGATGATGCTCTATGGGCCTATCGCACCGCATTCAAGACTCCCATAGGTATGTCCCCCTACCAACTTGTATATGGGAAGTCTTGCCATTTGCCGGTAGAGCTAGAGCATAAGGTTATATGGGCACTGAAGAAGTTGAATTTGGATTGGGGAGCCGCATCGAGTCAAAGAGTGAATGACGTGAATGAGCTTGATGAGTTTCGCCTAAAATCTTATGAAAGTTCAACCTTGTACAAGGAAAAGATGAAGAAGTATCATGATCAAAAGATTGAAAAGCGTGGATTTGTTGTGGGTGATCTGGTGCTTCTATTCAATTCTAGGTTGTGCTTGTTTCCTGGGAAGCTCAAGTCCAAGTGGACCGTTTCATTCATAGTCACTCAAGTGTTCCCACATGGATCGGTCGAGCTCGAGAACAAGGAGGGAACAAGGTTCAAGGTGAATGGGCAAAGGATCAAGGTCTACATGGGAAAGAAGAGAGTGTGCAAAAAGTGGTTAAGGCCTACTACCTTGATGAAGTTTGAGTAAACAAGGGGCCTGCATCGTGTCGTGACGTTAAATCAAGCGCTACTTGGGAGGCAACCTAAGATGTACAATCTAGCCAACTATAGGTTTTTCTTTTCGATTTAGGAGTTTTCTTTGTTTAATTGGTTTGCTGTATTTCATTAGATTGGCATTTTATTTTTGTATTAGTGTTGGCTAGATATAGCATAGGGTCCATGTCTAAAAAGTGCCCAGAAAATGTAAAAAGAACGTCCTAACAGTTGCTACATATGCAGGGATGAAAGCCAAATCTATAGAAAATGTTTGTTGCAGAGGTCTACGGACCCCATCGATGGTCCGTGGTTCCACCCACGAACCGTGAATGGCGTTCGTAAATCCCAGGTAAGTAGCCTAATTTTTTTCTAAGTGTTGAGGTACCTATGAAACTGACCTACGGTCCGTAGGTCGACCCATGGCCTGTAGACGGGGTTTCGTGGGTCCAAAGTTAGGGTTTTGTCGACCCGACCCAGACCCCCTTTTAATAAAAACTCTTAAAGTCAAATACACCTCCCATTACCCAAACTCCCTCCTAACCGTTTCTAACCCCTCCAAATCCCAAAACTCCCTCATAAATCCCCCAAATCACTCTTCTTTCCCATAATTATCTTCTCCTCTCCCATTATTCCATTCCTCTCTACCAAATTTCATCACATTTTCCCTTCACCAAAGAGTTCAAGGTCCGGGTTCGGTGTCAAAGGTTCAAAAAAGGTCTAAGAAGTCTATTGCATCACACAATCATCCACTTCCAATACTTGCAAGGTAAACGACTTCACCTTAACTCTGAATTTTGGTATTCATTGTTCAATACATGAAGTCACGAAGTGGGTCTTGACCTTGGATTGTTTTTGTATGAAATTGCATGATAAACTATAATTAGAAACACCCTTGGGATGATAGAATGTGATTGTGTTGTCATTGTAATCAAATAACTCAGGGTAAATAGTCTAAATGGTAGTTTTGACTTAGGGTTCCTAGTTTTGTATGCTACCAAAGTTAAATAACGAGAAATCAGAACCCTAGGGATGACAAACTATCATAAATTGTGTTGAAATGGATGATTACACTTAGGTTGATTGTTTCAATTGTTGAAAAAATGGTCTAAAAATGAGGCATGTCAGATATATAGCACAGATCTGACCCACGAGACCCCGTCCACGGACCGTAGGTAAGTCTATGGACCGTGGGTCGGGTCCGTGGGTCTGTTGCACATGAAAAATCCTCTAAGCGAGGAACCACAGAGGCGGACTACGGTCCGTAGGTCAACCTATGGACCATTCTTCACATCCGTGGTTCCCATTAGAGACCCAACTTTTTGGGATCTCTGACCTACGGAGAGGTGCCACGGACCGTAGGTGGCCACTGATGCTACTGTACATAGTTTTTCAGTTTTTGTTTTTGTTCTAAAATCTTTTCGAGTGTGTCATTGGTTTATTTTGGTACTAACTAAGTCTCCATAGGTACCATGGCTCCCAGGAAAGCTCTGGTCTTCGCCGCAAGGGGCAAGTCCAAATCAGTGGCACCAACCCTTCGGCTACTTGATCAAGATACTGATGCGGAGACTGACCCCGCATATGTCCCACCCACTACTAGGATATCCCCTACCGCACCACGTACCACACAGAATCAAGCACGACAGGTGATTCCCGACATAGTCACTGCCTCCCAGTTTGATGAGGAGGATACACTGATCGGTTCACCGATTGGTTCTGAGTTCGTCTCTGATTTCGACTCTAGCTCCGACTTTGCATCCGACTCCAGTTCTAATGGCGCCAACGCCTCATCCTCTGAGGCTCATAGTGCAGATGACATTCTAGTGTCTCCGAGTACCGATCCTGCATGAGTTCCTGGGGAGCCCAACAGATGGTGCGTGAATGGCCAGTGGCAGAAATACCGTGACTCCAAGATGCTGAATGAGAAAGATAAGATGGCTCGATTAGTTACCGAGGAGCGTCGGGTGCTCACAGGTAGCCTTCATACTATGCTTGACATCGAGGCTCTCTTCCAGCAGCACAGGTGCAAGTGGATGGCCCGTAGCCCAGGGTCCTTCAGTGAGGAGATCGTCAGGGAGTTCTACACTTCCTATGCATCCACCCTCCGAGGTTCCATTGATAAACGGGAAAAGCCCGTCGCCCAGCCTCCTCTCACATCTACACTAGTGCATGGGTTTGCGGTCGATATATTTGAGACCACCATCCGCAGATTCCTCTATGGTTCGGGCAACACTCTAGTGATCAACATAACCGAGTTTGATTATCACTGGGACATCGTTAGGAGTGGGGCATTCCAGAGGAATACAGAGTAGAGGGAGAATTTATTGTGCTGGTTGTGCCGTCACCTTGCTATAAACAGAGAGCGCGTCGAGTGGGTCAGCACACTGAGTGTAGGCATCAGGAAGGCCACCTTGACTTTTGTGGCCAAATTCTTCTGGCTATTGGTGTGAAACAGGGTGTCTCCTACGCAAGCAAACAATGTTCTTTCTTGGGACCGTGCAATAATGGTTTCATTCTTAGTTGTTGGGTTTGAGATGGATTTTGGATAAAATATGGCGGCACCATGCAGAGAGATGCAGGTTGAGGTTCCTCCATTGAGAGCAGACTTGGTAGTAGATGTGTAGCAGATGCAGGGTCAGGAGCCTGCCACTACTGAGGATTCCCCGGCTTCCCATTCTACAGCTGTCAGTCAGGCCCCTAGCTCCTCCAGAGCCACCCCCACTTCGGGGTCTATTGCCATACCCTTAGCTCGAGTCCAAAAATTAGAGGCTCAGATGGCTACCATGCTTCAGCTTGTGAGGTCGTGGATGCAACGTGCGATTGAAGAGTTCGCGACTAGGGTTGAGCAGCGGATTGAGCAGATGATGGACCAAAAGGTTCAGGTCATTCACCAGTGCCTTGATTCATTTGAGCTGCGTATCTTAGAGCGACCAGCCCCCACCACAAATGTGTCTACTTTTCGGACGGAGTTAGCTAGTCTCCGAGCTGATCTAGACACCCTTCTAGCTTCACCAGAGACTGAGCCTGAGTGAGCCCCCACGAAACCGGTTGATAATATGGTGTTCGATGCTCTATTCGAGGATTGGATGCCGCCTTCTGTTGCTTCCCATCATGCTGGGAAGCGCCTCCGCTTCAGTCGAGCTTCTGACAATACAGAGGTTGGAAGAGTTAGCAAGAGGTAGCGCCAAGAGACTGAGGCGGCTCGGAGGGCATCTATTATTGATGAGGAGTTGTGGCAGAAGAGGGATAAAGAGTTAGTTATTGGTGCTTGTAGCCGCTTGAGCACTACTGATGGTGCAGTGAGAGTTGGCGTGAGCACTACTGATGGTGAGGCGAGAGTTGATGCTAGCACTACTGATGGTGCTGAGATGGTAGATATGGGCACTACTGATGGTGACCCAAGTTTTGATCCAGTGGGCTCCGGGAAACCAAACCCACCCGCTTGTTGATAGGTCTTTGGCGCTATGCGCCACTAGTTTGCTTCACATGTTCCTCTATTCTCTACTTTTTGTGCATTGGGGACAATTCACTCTATTTTGTTGGAGGTGGGGTAAATGGATTGTGAGTGATAGGGTGAAGTCTAAGTAGCCCAACTCATAATCCTCTCTTGGGGTTTTCTTGTTTGTGTTCTTTTCCCCCCAAGAGACTGTTTTTAATTTTTGTTGAACCTGCATGTGTTAGGGTTGTATGTGTAGAAGCATGAGAAAGAATGAAGCATGATGGCATAATTAAGAGAGAAAAATGATACCCGTCCAAAAGTTGTGATATGTGCTAGAATATGTAGGCTAGAATGAGTTGAATGTGTTGGCTCTGAGTATGACATGATAAAGAACCAATTTGATCTCATGACTTAAACTAAAACTTGAACTGGATAATCTGATAATGAAACAATGTACCAAGAGTGTGTGAGGAAAGTTGATTGTTCAGACAGTTTGTGCCAATCTAGAACTTGCCCCGTTTGTCCTACTAAGATGATCTAGGCTAGAAGTTGTGAAGTGATCATAGGCCCTTGTTCAAATTAGTCCACATAAGCCTAAAAGAGTCCAACCAAATGAAATCAATGTTCCCTTTGATCCAAATAATTAGCCTAAAATTGACTATTTCTTTTGATTCACCAAACTCACCTTCCCTAAAATAAGTGTTTTGGCCCTAATCCCTCCTTGGACATGTGCACCTTGACTCAGGCCAAAAGCCTAAGTTGAGGTTGGCTAATGCTAAAAGTGACCTCAATCTTGGCCCTGGTCCGACATCGGATATTGTGCACCTCAACTAATGGAAAATCCATAAGTTGAGGGTGGCTATGAAAGAGGAAACCGAAATAAAAATGGGTATGAAAAGAGTTTTGTGTTGAAAAGAGAAAAGGAGAAGATAGAAGAGGATGTGACTTTGTGCCAAAGAAGCAAAAAGATGATAAATAAAAGTGCTGAAAAATAAAGAAAAAAATAAAGTGAAAGAAAAAGAAGAAAGTGAAAAATAAGAGCTACAAAGTCAAAAGTCACATCCATGGTGAAAGGAGTCAAGGGAAAGAAGATAAAAATGAAGGATGTCAAAAGTAGGTAAAAAGCCAATGTAATGTCAAGGAGGGCAGAAAGTCACTAAAAAGTACCCAAATGTACCACACCTGACCCTGAACCTACGTTACAAGCTAAGAAAGTCCTATAGTGATCTTAGCAACTAGTTTGAAGAATCTAAGCAGTGAAAATAAGGGCAAGCCTATGGCATTGATCACTAATTGTACTTGAAGTTACTTCTGAGCGTGAGTGTTTAATGAATCCTTGTACTCAAAATCTTATTCATTGTGTGAAAAAGGGTTTTCGTTTGAAGTAAGGGCACTAGTTACATTGTTGGAGAGTTGGTACCTTGGTAATAGTGAAAAAATGTATGTTGTGTGTCTATTGGTCGATCTTTGTCATATCTTGATCCGCATGAGTTAGCTTGTTGAGTCTAAGAGAAAAGATTTGCACTCAAAAAGGGAGTTGGGATAGAAAGTCAGGTGATTGCTTATGTTTGAATGTCTGCTTCTATACAAGTGTCGTTTAGAGTCTTAGCGCGTCGCTTGAGGACAAACAACGAATTTAAGTTGAGGGTATTGATATACCGTAAGTTTACGGTATTTTTAATACATTCGCTTAAAATTTGTGTGTGTCTAGGGTCATTTTGTATTAGAACTAATGTTTATTGTGCTAAAATAGCAGGAAATAGGCTTGGATGAGGTTGAGAGAGATACAACTAAAATTCTGCAGAAGTTACCACCCACGGAAGTGATCTACAAACCATAGGTCCAGTCACGGTCCATCAGTAGGTAGGCATGGAGTGCTCATATGTAAAGTCTTACCAAGTGTGGAACTACGGAGGCGAGTGACGGATCGTAGGTCGACCCACGGGCCGTCCTGCATGTCCGTCAATGATCACTAAGAGTTGAAGTTACAGTACAGGATGAAAAGTTCTAAGTGTGGAGGCAGGAAGAGGACCTACGGACTGTGGATCGACCCACGGTCCGTACTGCATGTCTGTCGATTTCAACTAGGAGTTGAAGGTTCCAAAACTTCTGAGAAATTGCCTTAGCTTGAACCACGGAAGGGACCTACGGATCGTAGGTCAGTCCACAGTCCGTAGGTCAGTATCGTCGATTGAAGCCGCGTTCAGAAAAGTTTATTTCCTTATTTCATTTCCTTTTTGTTTAGGACATGTTTTTATATAAATAAGGCCTGTAAACCTCATTTTTGGGGGTTAGACACCATAGTATAATTTTAGTTCTTGGTATTTTCTTGGGAATTAACTTGCAAACTTTAACAATTTGATTTCCTAATTTTGGTTTATCAAGATTCTTGCTTTGAATTTCAATTGAAGATTATGGGTTTCTTCTACTCAATAGGTAAGTTCATGAATTCTTCTTCTACAAATATGAATTGTGTTCTTTCAAGCATGAGTAGCTAAGTCCACCACTACGATTGTGGGCACCATAAGCAATTAACAACGTATGAATAATAACTAAGTAATTCTTGACTAGTGTTGATGCATGTATTGGTAATTCTTTCTCTTATAAATCTTTTTAACTAGTGCACGCGTTAGAACTCATCTTGTTGCTACTTGCTGGACCAAGGAGATACTTAATAAGAAAAGAATTATCAACGGTGATTTAGTGTGATACTATCTAATAGTCTAATGTCAGTTGGTGCGAGGGTGAAAACTAAGTCATACATTGATGTGATGTCTAATCCAATGTAAAGGTAAGGGTTAGTAAATTATACACACGAAGCCGGACCAAGGTGCGGGGTGAAATTCCCTATTTGGCAGACCAAGCACTTAGGGATACATAACTTACCACTTCGCATGTGATACACTAGGAAGGGATTACTATTGTTAGGATTACCGAGTTAATAGCATATAGGGAACACATACACCCTAGTTTCTCTCTCTCATTGATAACAACAAACGTTCGAATCTTGCTCACTTGTTACTTAACAATCAATCAGTTATTTGTTTTACAACCTGGGGGGGGCGGGCC
>JAJOOH010037500.1:0-10473 GCA_029582605.1 Solanum gracilifrons | reverse complement strand
TATAATTATCATAAAGAATGGAGGGTCTTTCTTACCGAAATGAATTGTGTATTCATGTTACTAATCAAGAATAATTTGAATTAACGATTCTTTTCTATTCATTAATTTTAATTTAATATTATTTTTTCTTTAATCACATTAAGTTCTCTTAACGTTATTTTTCATTCACCATATTAATTTTATTTTGATTCTTAAGATGGTAAATATTTTGATTTTTAAAATTTTATACATAATCATTTAGTTAATTGGAGAGAGTCCTACATACTTAAAACTGAAAATTTATTTAGTAGTACATGCTTAAGCTTTTATGTTCGGTTTGAGGTAGGTTAACACAGTATTTGAGGTTGATTGTTGATTTTTCAATAGTTATTAAGAGGGTGTCCCGATAGAAAGATGACTTATCCTTGAAGAGAGGTTCCACAAGCCTCGTTACAAAATAACCTCGATTGAACTGATCCTAAATTACTTTAAGTTACACTGGGATAATCCATACTCAGGGGCCCTCGAGGCTAAATCTTCGATAAAGAAATATTTACTACTCGACCATAATCTTTATTGGTATTCATTGTTGATAGTTATTCAAAGGCATAAATATGCTTAAAATAATCATAAGGATATTTTAAAAAATAAAAAAGATGAATAAAAAATATATTTAGATTTTTTTGCATTTACAATTTTCTCCAAAAGAAAAAAATTAGGGACCTTCATCCCTAAGCTACGAACGCGAAGGACTAAGCAGAGAATGAAGAAGCTGTGTATGTGGAAATCTTTATCAACTACGCGCCAATTATCCCACGCTCCGACCACCGTTTTCACTACGCGCCGCCGCACACTCTCTTCATCTTCTTCCTTCGATATTAAGAATGTTACCAAATCAAACTTTGAATCAGCTATCAAGGACCTACGAGGTCTTTTACGGGACGCCGATTTCGTAGCTGTAGACTTGGAAATGACCGGAGTCACCAGTGCACCTTGGAGAGAATCATTCGATTACGACCGGTATGATATTAGCTACCTCAAAGTTAAGGACTCCGCCGAAAAGTTCGCCGTCGTTCAGTTTGGTGTTTGTCCCTTCCGGTGGGATTCTCACAAGCAATCCTTTATCGCTCATCCGTAAGTTTTCGCTCATCCTTCTCGTGTTTGTTCAGTGAAGGATACAGAGAATCCCATTCAACTAATTTAGAACTGATCTTCTAATGTTTCTCTGAAGGATATAAAGGATAAGTATAGTTTACTGCAACTAATTTGGATTTGATGCTTAGTTTATTGATTGATTGATGTCTTTTGTCCAAGTTAATTCTTTATAAACAAAGAAATTGATTTGTTTTAACATAAAGTGAAATATCATTTTTTGTCGAAAACCGCTCATTCGCAAGGAGAAGTTTATCTTAGAGCCTCGATGAGGACACTGAAGCACACATTAAGCGAGGCAAAACACTCAACATGTTTTGAGCCTTGCTTCAGGGCATATGGCGCCTTCGACAATACTGTGAGAACCGTCTGCATTATTTATGGTTGAGCCTGTTTGTCCAAGTAGGGAGATCAAGTGAGCATTTCAGTGTTGAGAGAAGGAAAAGTTTGTTTCTTTTGCTTTTGATGAAATACAAATCATCACCTGTTTAGCAGCAACCTATATGTTTGACTTTGAGATGTTGCATATTGCATTTTCTGTATCAATGCTTTTTTAAAATGGTAACATATCTGCAATGTCAATATCAAGTCCTCTCTATTTGGGCGTTCTGCCCAATACGGGCAGAATAAATGTGTTTTTTCAAGGGGAACAAGCAGCATAGATTGTCTTTATCGGTTAATGTTACATTTTGACTTTTCAAATCTGATACTCTGGTTTCTCTTGCCAGACACAACTTCTACATATTCCCACGGCAAGAAATTCGTGGTAGCAACCAATCCCGTGAGTTCCTTTGCCAGACAACATCACTTGATTTCTTGGCAAAATACCAGTTTGATTTCAATTTGTGCGTACGTGAAGGTAAGTCCTTAACACCTTCGTTTGCTCTCTTGGACAATTTAATGAGATCATAGCATGTTGTGATTTGGCAATTTTATATTAGCTGCTAGTTTCAACCTACATGAGTCCACATCTGCTTGTCTGAGTCATATGAGGTTGGTCCGAACTCTGACTGAACTTGTCTACAAGCCTATGACTCAAGTTGTGATGGTGATCCTGAGATTTGGTATACCAAATCAGATCAAGTCTCTTGCTATCTTTTGGGTTTTAACTTTCTCATCTTACCAAGATCTCCAGTGACTATAATTAAAAAGAAAGGTTTAACTATCAAATCATGAATACCAGCAAACCCATATCAACTTTTAAATGGTACCATGGACTTGTATGTTTACCCAGAAGAACAAATATGAAATTCATTTATTCATATAAAATTCCTTTGGAAGTACATTCTTTTATTAGTTAGTGACCACCAATATCATCAGATTTATCTCCGAGTAGCGTTCTGATACTGTCAAATTTGGTTGGTGAGGTGTTATACTTTGTTGATTTTGAAGCATTTAGGATTTTAAATTTCCAGACTAGGTCACTCTTTGGATTTATATAAGAGTTATGTACACATTGAGTTTCAGTTTTGCTAGCTCAATTATATCTTCATTTGTTTCATTTTTGAAATTTTACACTTCTATGTAATCTCAGGAATCTCTTATTTATCCAGAAGCCAAGAAAAGGAGGCACTGGAACGTATAAGTTCAATATACATGGATGAATCATCAGATTCCGTGTTTGGCTTGAGTGAAGATGCAGACTTCCCACTGGTTAGGATGGCAGATGTTCTATTTGCTGAGAGAATGAAGAACACAATAAGGGAATGGCGTGATAGTTTGTTAAGTAAGGGAAGCAGTAGCTCTGAAATTAAACAAATATCAACTGATCCAAGTCACAGATTTCAAATGGTTTTCTTCAAGACCCGTCCAGGCCTTGCCCTTAGTGATTTTACTTCTCGCCAACTAAGGGTGATTAAAGCGGTAACGATCTCCTCTTCCATTTCGTTCTTTTCTTTTTGTACTATAATCAATTTATGATGTGAGACTGTCAGAACGTCTTCTTTTATCCAATTTTAGCAACCGTTCACTTTTTGTCTAAAGGTCTGTATAAGAGGATGCATTCTTTTTATTTAAGCAGGAGGTAATCTCTTACCCGGCAATAGTATCAGTTAAACCTTTTCTTTGTTCTTCGGCAATTCCTCAGAAATGAGAGAGGTGCTAAAGTATATAGTAGTTGATATGATATTGTTTTGTGATGATGATTGACTTGGTGAACTTGAAAATGCAGGTCACTAAAAAGCATTTCAAAGATCTTGCCTATATCCGAGTAGCAGGTGAAGCAACATCTCCACAGCAATTGATTGTCTATACAGATTCCAATGATGACAGAAATCTACTGATGGTAAGGCATAAAGGCTTTGATCATACAGAAATTCTTGTTGAAACATGATATGGATGCAATGAATACATTTGTGACTGTTGCTGTGCTATTCCAATTTTTTTTTAGAATCTATGAGTACTAGTAATGAGCTTCTTTGTTTATTAACTGCTGTTATTCGTATCATTTTTCCCAATATGAGATCTATTCTCTTCATTTTTTCCAATATAAGTGACTCCTCATCTTCTCAGTACATTGATTGCATCTCATCAAAGCTATTCATGTCTTAATATCAAGTAGAAAGAGGTGAAGGACGGCCTTCGTAAAGAAGCGGAAATGAAGGTCGAATCTGCTGTTGGATTTCGACATGTTATTGATCTTCTTTCATCAGAGCGAAAGTTGATTGTCGGTCACAATTGCTTTCTTGGTAAATATGTCCTTTTTTATTTATGGAAAGGCTACATTATGTATTTCAAGTTTTGCTCAACACTTTATACAATGAATGCAGATGTGGCGCATATGTACAGTAAATTCATTGGTCCACTACCTTCAACCACTGAGGATTATGTATCTTCCCTTCAGAAGCTCTTTCCTACCATAGTGGACACCAAGATACTCTTGAATGCAAACGGTGTTTTTCGACAGACTTTAAATAAAAGCAACACTTCACTATCCAGAGCATTTGTCTCTATCTGTCCTCATATTGCTTTAGGTATCAAAACATCTAGTTTGGCTGATAGACCGTGTGTAGAAGTGGAGGTTCAAGTAGATGAAAAAAGGTTACCACCAATCCTACTCTACTCTTGAGACTGAATCTACGTGATGCAATTTGTTATTTCAGTACGTGCTTACCATTTCCATTTGCCTAACCGTTTCTAGCGTGACAATTGATTTTGATTTACATCTTTTACGCATATCTTTCTTTTTCTCCTGTTAGAATTCTGCATGCATTTGACACTGTGATGTTATGTGTGTCTCAACTGTGTTTGCTTTGCATCTTTGGTCTATTTGATTAGGATTGTGAAGAAAAAAATTTCTCCTCTTTCAGCACTCCTATAGCATTAACCTATTGCGCTGTATCTCGATTTATAATCAAAATGAACAATGTGAATAATCCTTGTCACTAATTTTTTAAGTTGATTTGCAGATCCTCGTACTGGAATTTATAGATCAAAATGAACAATGTGAATAATCCTTGTCGCTAACTTTTTAAGTTGATTTGCAGATCCTCGAACTGGAACTCAGGAGCCAAACATGAAGCTGGCTATGATGCATTCATGACTGGATGCATTTTTGCACAGGCGTGCAATCATCTAGGTATTGATTTCACCCTCCATGTGCTTGGTGGAGATTTAGCAAAGGAGACAAAGCTTCAGAATTATATCAATCGCCTTTACCTTAGCTGGGTTAGTGGTAACGTCATTGATCTAAGTAGTGGGAAATGTACACCAGACTCCTCAGCTTCTAGTAACCTCAAAAGTCGGTACCAGGATATCTCATTTCCTAGCATCATTCTGTTGTGGGGATTGCCATCTAAACTAAAAGCAAAGGAGATAAGAGCTTGTATAGCACAAGCCTTTGGCCCAAATTCTGTTTTCTCAGTCTACCATTTGGATGAAAGCGCTGTCTTTATTCAGTTTAGCAAGCCAGAACTGGTTTCTAAGTTTCTAGAATTGAAGGAAACTCTAAGTAGGAACAGTGATCCAATTTCCGTGTTGCATCCTCTTTCAAATATTCTGAACGGAGAAAACACTCACGCAGCTACCTACGATGTATATCAACAAATATGCAGTTCATCCATCTCAAAGAAATTATTCGCAGATCAAGCTGAAGCTGTTGGTATCAAGCACAAAACAGTGTCGTCCAGGGCAGAACGAGGGAAAAAGGGAAACCAGGTATTTGATAAAGAAACAGAAGTTAGGATGTTCGATGAGAAAGCAGATGATCTGATGAGTTCACCATATGGCTGCTCTGAAACAGATCGATCAGCGGAATCTTTTTATCTAGATGAAGTTCTGGCAAGCAAATAGGAGTAGTTATTCCTAGTTTATGTATCATGTATATCTATTAGATCATTTTTGGCCAGGTATAGAGATTTGTTTCTCTGATATCTACAGACTACAGCATGTATAGTGAGATTGTGTAACTTAGATTATCAAAGAACAAAAGATCAATTAATCATTCTAATGCTTCTTCATGAGCAGACATCAGTCTATTTGTCTCTTCATTTAAGTGTGTGTTTCTTTCTATTTTGTTACCTTTTTGTTCTTCTTCTCCTTATAATAAGTTTTACACAATGCTAAATGCTTTTTTTTTTTCAATTTATATATAGCAGATTTAAACCTCTTTATTTTTTTTCGTATATATTTTAAATTCCTTAAAGAAAAATTCTGATCCTGTCATTGCAGGTACAAAGGTCTTTATCATATATATAACTCTCCATAAAACACAATTCTTTCTCACGTGAAATTGAGTTTCTTAGCCACATCAATAATCAGAGCAAATAGAGAAAGGGAAACCTCTAAAGATGGAAAAGCTCTTTTCAAATCAATTATGACCTTCAACTCTTTCCTTATACTTCATCAAAAAGGGAGAAGCAGATTTTTCCAGATCTTAAAGGTTGTTGTGAAGTATTGTTTTAATTTTTAACTTTTTTTTGTTCTTGTTTGACAATTGAACGAGATTCACAAGTTTGAGTTATGGCAACAAATATTGCATAGAGATAAATCAAATGGATGTTGATGGGGTGAGTTTTATTATTCACACGTTATTATTTCTTGTTTTAAGTTTATTTTATTTTCGTTATTTGTTTATAGCAAATAATTTGGTTTAATTGTTTTCTATCTAGGCCATGGAAATCCACTTCTTAGAAGAAATAATTGTGGAAATCATCATCAGATTACCTGTCCAATATTTTCTTCGATTTAAATGTGCATCAAAATCAAAGAATACATTGATCACCTCGAATTACTTTAAAGCAAAGCATTTCAATCATGCTAAGAAAAATAAAAAAATTCTTATTGCACGACGACATTTTGGTACGATTTCATGTTATTGTTCTTCTTTATCATCGGCTCAACCATTACAAAAGTTTAGTGGTTTCCCTTTAAATTATTATCCAAAGAGGCGCTACGAAATATTATGTTGTTGTGATGGTTTGTCTCTTGTTTTGTATCGTGATGGCTATTTACTGTGGAGCCCTTCCACAAATGAATCAATACTACTTCCTAATCCTTAACTTCGACACACATACAAAGAGGCATTCTTTGGCACTTACGGATTTGGATATGACTCGATTAGTGATGACTATAAGATTTTTAAGATTGATAACGATGTGGTAATGATTTTTGACCATGCAGTAATATCCTCGCGCTAAAGAGTGGTTCTTGGAGAAAAATTGACAAACATCCTTGTGCCTTTCACAATGGTCTACGTCCTAATGACTCTTTAGCATTTGTTCGTGGTGCATTTCATTGGATGGATGATTTATAACTATTTTGTGATTTCGTTTAATATATCAAATGAGGTGTATGGAGAGATATCATTGCCACATGAAATTTACAATATTCCCAATATGAAGCTTATAAAACGTGTCGTTTCAGTAATGGATGAAATGCTTTGTGCTTATTGTACTTGCGAGCATATAGAGGGGAGCACTTTTAAGTTATGGGTAATGAAAGATTACGGTATTAAGTGCATCAATCATGTTACCTGTTCAGTCTCTTTTTTGATTTAAATGTGCATCAAAATCTTGGAATACATTGATCACCTCAAATTACTTTAAAGCAAAGCATTTCAATCATGCTAAGAAGAATAAAAAAATTCTTATTATGTATCGATATAAAATTGTTCACTTAACTAAAGTTTGTATCTATTGAATGAGTACTTTGACTATTTAGACATTTTGTGCGGATGTGGCATACCTTGTGGAGATCGAATAATTTTAGCCACAATAATCTAAATATGATTAGTACTAACTACTTTATTAAACAAATTTCTATTTTGACAATTTTATCTATGTATGGGAAATGAATACATTTATATAGCATTAAAATAAATGTCTAAGTAGTAAGTTTTAATGTCTTCCTCAAATATTATTGTTGCAACAAATGAAGTTCTTGTCATAAACAATTTTCTTTTAAAAATAATTGTTATCTATTTAGACTAGATTTGATCATGAAGACTATACTGCGGTGACTCAAATCACCGACAAAACTTAGGATTTAAAGACCGCATGCAAGTGTATTAATATCATTTTAGTGAAAGTTTCAATCACAATTAATTGTTACTTTGATATAGTATCGTACTTGACTTGGTCACTATTCACTAATACGTTTTACAACACTAAAAATATTAAATATAAATATCTAAATCAAATATGAGCTCAAAAAAAAAGGATTGAGAGGTTTAAATCTCCCAATCCAATATTCGAGAGGTAATAGATGTGACCTGTGTGGTTTGCTTGCAGCCGCTTTCAGTCTTTCCCAACATTTAGATTGAGTAGACATCAAACGAGAATGAACTCTGAATCCGGCCCCCCAAAAAATTGGTAAAATCGATGTTGAAATCGAATACTTGGTTGCGAGTTGACACAGACCCACAATTGTCCTACAGGAAGTTAATGCTCTAAGAGAGATTGGAGAAAGGTAAATTTGCATGTCCTTTGGTCCAAAATCTCTTAGCAAACTCGAGGGTTCCGTTCTCGAATATTATCGAATTAGTTAATACTTAAATTTTACTTTGTTATAATATGAATTTAATCGTTTTAAGGTAACAGGTAGACTTTAACGTTCTGAAAATAATTGAGTAGGATAGTTTCAATTACCGAATAATCACGAGTCTATATCCCTTTTTAAATTCAAAAATCAAATACTTTCTCGGTCCTTCATTACTTGTTCATTTTTTAATTGACACATTTATTAAAAAACAATTATTGACATAGAGAGTTTATTATTTTACCCTTATTAATTATGAAGTGGATGAATTAAAAGCATAAGATTTTTAAAAAGTTTTATTTTTTTCAAAGTAATTAATTGAGGATATAATAGGTAAAATTTTTTTTTATCCTTTCTTGATTTGTAGAAATGAACAAGTAATTAGAGATAATTAAAAAAGAAAAAAAAATGGACAAGTAATTAAGAAGAGAGAAGTTATAAAAACTTCTAGAGGAACCAAAAATAGCGATCACGACGGTTCATTAAAGCAAAAAACAAAAATATTACTTTTCTTGTCATATGAATCTGATTTGTCCCTACCTTCTTGTTTATGTGACGTAATTTGATACGATATGAAATTTAAGAAAAAGATGAAGACTTTTAAAATTTATGGTCCAAAATGAATGATGAAAATTTGTGTGACGGTAAATCATTTCATTAAAGGTAAAATAGACAATTTATAGTTAAATTGTTACTTAATATAGAAATATATTATTTTTTTGGGGACTGACTAAAAAGAAAAATAAGTAACATAAATTAGACAGAGAGAGTAGTTGATGTTTTAGCTGGCAATAAATAAATAAATAATAATTAGGGGTGTTCACGATTTGGATAAAAACCGAACCAAACCGATTAAATAAACCGATTTTCATTTGGTTTTGGTTTGGTTTGGTTTTACATTTTTAAAAATCGATAATATTTGGTTTGGTTATGAATTTGTTAAAAAAAAATCACAAAAATAACCAAACCAAACCGACAAATTATATATATATATATATATGTTCAATAAAATGTATTAAAAAATAATAATAAAAAAAATATTAAAACCTAGCAAAAGGCCCATAATTTGAAGCCTCATTCAATAAATACAACTACAAGAATTGTAGCTTTTTGACTCTTAGGTCAAATTCAATAACGTACTATTGTACTAAACATGTTCTTTTTGCTGTGAAAAAGTGCAGCGGCACTTTTCATCAACTCTTTGAGATTTGTTTTCTATTGCAACTTGCAAATTAATTTTCTACATCTCTTCAACCATTTGTCATAGGTAAAGTATTCATTGTTAAATTTTATTAATAGGTTGTCTACTAGTAAATCAAATTTCTTGATTTTAATCTTTAAATTTTTTATTTCTTTTTTCAGATTGAAACAATGGAAGTTGAAGGATCAAAGGTGGCTGAAAAAGAAATTACACCCACGCCAGCAATAGTTCGAGCACATGGTAACACTCTTAAAACTTCTACAAGTTCTACTACGTGCAATCCTCCTAAAAAACAAAAAAGAACTACTGTTTCTGGTCAAGATCCTAGCCATGGAGGGAGTGGTAGGGAAACATCACAAATTTGGAACCACTTTGAAAAATTTCTTGATAAGAAAGGTGAACAAAAGGGAAAATGCAATTATTGCTCTAAAGTACTTTCTTGCCCTAGTAAGTATGGGACTTCTAATCTATGGACACATATAAACAGTAATTGTGCCAAATCCCCTTACAGAATCATTGATATATCACAGCCAACCCTAAAGCTTAAACCTATCAAAGAAGGGGGACAAGGGACTTTGGAAAAGATTGTTTATAATGTTGTTGAGGTTAAGAAGGCCATTGCTGAGTTTGTTATTCTTGATGAACAACCATTTAAAGTTGTAGAGGGGGAAGGGTTTAAAAGATTAATGACACTCATTTTGCCTAATTATGAGTTACCTTCTTGCATCACCGTTGCTAGACAATGTTTGCAGATTTATCAAGAGAAGAAAAATAAGCTTAAAAGGCTTATTAAAGATCAGCGTGTGTCTTACAAGTGATACTTGGACATCAATTCAAAATTTGACCTATATGGTCATTACTGCTCACTGGATAAATGATGAATGGAATTTGCAAAAGAAAATTCTAATTTTTTTTCATATTCCAGATCATAAAGGTGAGACGATAGCCAAAGGAATTGAGGCATGTTTATTGGATTGGGGGATTGAGAATCTATTCACAGTGACATTGGATAATGCAACAGCTAATAGTGCTGCAATCACGCACTTGAAAGCGAGAATTAATGATTGAAAAGGTATTATATTGGAAAATAATTTTTTACATGTTAGGTGTAATGCTCATATTCTAAATTTGATTGTGAAAGAAGGTCTTAGTGAACAAAACGAGTC
>JAJOOH010037499.1:0-12364 GCA_029582605.1 Solanum gracilifrons | reverse complement strand
TTCTTCGTAACTTTTCATATTAAAGTAGGGTATACCAAGTTATCAACTTTTTGAATCAGATTCTATGATTCTAACTCTCATCTTTATTTAAAATTTATTAATTTATTACTTATAGAACTATATTATTGATTCATATAATAATTGTCTCAATAAAATGATGTTTTTCAATGTTGAATTGATAAAGTCTTGCTTAAAAATAATAATTAAAAAAAGTATTTGAAAAAATTATTTATAAAAAAAATATTAAGGAATAATTTACATCTAAAAATTTAGAAAAATAAATAAATACAGATAAAATTTATTTAAATTTTAGGCCTCTAATTAAAATTTTGCTTTAGGCCTCAAATTATGTTGAGCCGCCCCTGCATTTGAACATCATGAGAGAGGCACATCCATAGACTAAGGATTAATTGATATTCCTTCCGTTCACTCTTACCTGTCATTATTTGACTAGATATATTCATTAAGAAAATAGTTATTAATATAAATATTTTATTAAACTATCCTTATTAAATAATGTTTAGTATTAGATCTTGAGAAATGATTTGAAAAATAAAGTACTTAATGTTGAGGGTAAAACAAGGAAAAAATAATTGTCTTTTCTTGATATATCAAAGGTGACAAATAAAAATGAAAACTATTTTAAGAAAAAGTGAACAGTAAGAGTACTTGTATATAAATCTTTACCTCCCGATTTACTTCTTATGATGTGTCACTAAACTTGTACTCTATGTACTTTGTTTTGATGCTGCCCAACCTGGAAGCGTTTAGACTTTAAGGTCCTTCTCCGGACCTTTAATTTATCCTTAACTCTGTCACATGTGTCTTGTCGATCAATATTATGGCACTCGTGAATAGCATACACCATGCTAGCTTTGAATATCACATCAACTCATCCATCATTAGGGAAAATAGAAACGAGATAAGAATTGATTCAACTAGATGCTACCCCATTACAATTAGAAAGTATTTTGAGTCTCCTTCCATTGTTTTTACTATATGGTGTCTTGGTTCCATTAAACATGTCCTTTATCGTTCTAATGTATGCCACAAGTATGCCCCTAAACTCCATCGACCTTCCATAGAACTTCTTTTGGGACCTTGTTGTATGTGTGCTTTTTCTAGATTAATGAAACATATGTAAAATTTCACTTTTTATCTCTATATCGCTCCAAGAATTTCCTTATGAGATGATTGACTTCTTTATTTAGTTGACTGTCCAACATGAATTTAATTAATTCACACGCGGAACTAGACACACTCCTTCTAATTATCCTCATTTACACCCTCTTTTATCAAATTCTTATGATAGGCCTTAGTAAATCGATGTTCCTATAGTTTTTTTAATTTGAAATATTCTTGTACAACGAAATCATACTACTTCATCCTTTTTTTTGGACATTTAAAAGAAATGAGCTAATATTTGGAAAGAAAATATGTTTTTCTTTTATTATTATTATTTAAACTACATATTATAATCTCTTTATTATATTTCAATATAACTTATTCACAAACTAAACGAACTGTAATTTATATATTTCCACATGCCAAACAATTAAACTATTTTTTTAATAACTATATGAGTTCCACGTAGGGGTGTTCACGGGTCGGTTTGAATTGGTTATTGGTCAAAACCAAAATCAAACTAACTTAATCGGTTTTAAAATTATCAAAACCAAACCAAACCAAATATAATTATATTTATCGGTTTTGGTTTGGTTTGGTTCGATTATTCGGTTGTTAACCATACACAAAATAAAAAGAAACAATTCATTCAAAATGTGAAAAAAGTGACAACAATCCATTCAAAACAAAAAATAGTTAGAATGACTTAAATTACCAAACTTTCAATCACTGAATTGACTATCAATAAAGCTTTAAAATTCACTATATTGGCCTAGAAGGGAGAGAAAATAACATTTTTAGTTCCACAAAGAATTGTCAGACACTCATATACATGAAATCAATAAGATAAATGTTTTCACCTTGGACATCCTTGCTTTCAATAAGTAAAGTATAAAGAAATTTTAATGAAAACATATATAAGATCTTTAAAATTGTTTATGAAAATAATATATTAAGTATGTATATTAATAAAATATATGTATATAATTCATCGGTTTGGTTCGGTTATTTCTTCGGTTTTTTTCTAATAAAACCATAACCAAACCAAATACTACTGGTTTTCCAAAATCTAAAACCAAACCAAACCAAACCCAAATAAAATCGGTTTTATTTTATCGGTTTGGTTTAGTTTTTCAGTTTGGATCGGTTTTTATCCAAACTGTGAACACCCCTAGTTCCACGATCAAGAAATGTCTTAGTAGACCACATAGAACGGCATTGTGTTGTCCATTTATTAAGAATTATAACTACTTTAGTTAAGAGAAAGAGAAAAGGAAGAAATATAGATAGGCTCCACCTTTTTTTTGACATATTAGAAAGGAAGAATTAATGGTTGGCATGAGAAAGTTTTATTTATTTATTTGGCGTTTGATATCTGTATTAAAGTTTGACTAAATTTGAATTTTCATTGAAAAATTCACTATTAGAGGTAAAACACTTCCTAACAAAAATAAAATATTTATTCAAATACATTTAATTGGTTTTTTTTCTTCTTTTTTTACTCCATTCCTTTTCATTTTTCCCTTCTCTTTTTAATTTTGTTCGAGACAAATGAGAAAGTGTCAACTTTGTGAAACATATGTGCTAACAACTAACATTTTAAGAAATAAAATATTATGAATTAGGACTCAGAGAAAGAAAAGAAAGCAGGCAATATCTTAGACTTACATTTCTTAGATCTTTACCAGGGGTTTTTACGTAATCGTACTATGTGATAATATTTTTTCGACAAAATAAGTATATGTATATGTAATATATCGATATTGTATAAACATATATGATGCATAATTATTATCAAATATGTATATACATTGTTTATACAATATTTACATATGCATTAATTTTTAAACGTTAGATATTTACAAAATTAACAAAAAATTAAAATGTATGTAGTCAATTATAATTTGAGTATATGCATCTTTTGTATAAACGGAACAACTACAATATGCAGTTCATCATGGAGTAGTTCGAAGCATAAATCATCTCATGTTAATATGATTCAAGGAAGAGCTACATTTCAAGGGGTGAGATGTAGATAATTTATTTTAATATTAGTATGAGCGATTGCATCTACGACTCAAGTTGTGACCTATAGATCACACAAAAATATTTTTTCCATAATCGAATGTCCCATTTTTATTTAGAATAAATATATGCAAACGGAATTGCAGGGTTTCATAGCTTGGGTTTTCCTCTTTTATTTTGTATTGGGCCAAGCCCACTTATATTTATGAAAAAAATTATCCAATTACATAAATATTCTTAATACTCTTTATAGTTTGAAATGATTACATTTTATCTCACTACTTAATAATTTCATATCAGATTTCAAGTCAAATATACCTAGATAAATGTTTTTTTGCTACCAGATACACTGAAATAGGGAGAGAGTTGAGGGAGAAAAGGAGGGAGACGAGATTTGTCTATGTATTACAAATACATACAAATCATACTATATATATAAATATTTCTATTATATAGAAGGGTGAAGACGACCATGATGACCAATGGCAATTCTGAAAATCTAATATGATTGAAGGGCAGAATAGTAATTATTCCTTATCTATTAGAATGGATTTCTAGAAGGACATGGACCTTTCTTTTCCATTCCTAATCAGCAAGTCTCTTTCCTTCCTTGACCAAAAAATAAATTAAAAAGATCTTTTCAATTTTCATTTTTTTCCAGAAGTAATACAAGGTATGACTTTTCTTTCATCAATTTTCATTTTCAATAGTAATACAAGATATGTTTTTTCTTTCAAATTTCTCATTCATATTAAGGTTGTTGTTCAAGACCATATGAACATGTCCCTCAATTCGAATATCACACTGTAGTTATAATCAATATCCATAAAAATGTCTACATCAACTAACCCAATTTTCTTAGAATCTTGTGTTCTCTCTTTCAATTACTCTGTAGTTTTGTTCCCAAATATAATGAAGGGTGTGAATTTGATGAAAATATTTTGTAGGAAATAATAAATGGACAAACATTTTCATAATTTTGGAGGAAAAAATATAGTTAGAGATCGAGGGATAGGAATATAAGAGAGAGAAGGAATTGTTTGGAGTTGCAAGGAAAGTGAGTGGGCTTGTTTCATAAAAAAATCTCATCTGCACTAATTCACATAATTTTTCTTACCTTGTTAACCATTTGTTTCAAAAATCTAACCTTACATTGATATTTCATCAAGAAAGTAAAATTAGATGCAAAGAAGAAACAACAACAATAAGAGGAAGGGTGCATGTTTGGAAAAAGAAAGATGAAGAAGCAGAATCGATGGATATTTAATGGGACTAGATCTAGAAAGATCTTTAAGGGTATATTTGTTATTTACACAATATTTTTTAATTTAATTTTTGTTATAATTGTACTTGTCCCCAAATTCTTTCCACGTGGCAAAAATATCAAATATAAATGCCAAACTATCTTTCTCTAGAAATTTCCACTCATGCTTTAAATAATTTTTTAACGCTTCATATTCTTACAAACAATTTTTTTTTCTTTTTATATAGAAATGTGATGAGGAGGACGACCAAGGGTACTTTTGTCATTTTACCAAAATTATCAGCTTAGAACAGTTATACTTTGTGCTGCAAAATTATTGAATTTCCCAAATATCCAACCAAGTTGCTATTACAATGATGGCCACGTGTACTTCCTATCATGAAAAGCATAAAAAATATCAAAAGTAACCGTACTAGCTAAAAATGGTGGGATCTATTTTTTAAATCAATTTATATTACATTAACACCATTACCTATTGCACTAAAATAAATATAAAAAGAAACAAACAAGATTTAAAATGTATGAAAAAATAAAAATATTTTAATTAGGGAGCATAAAAATAAAAAAATAAATAAAATGGATAGATAAATTAAATGAGATTAAATTAAACTAAGATTCTCACTAAATTTTTAAATAAATAGTTTTAAAATTTTGTGAAATAAATATTGAAGAGAAATAATAAGTATTGTTAATGTTCAATTTACGTACATTAATGATAAGAATATTTTGATAATAGAATATTTTAAATTTCAAGATTAATCAGAATAATATTTAATTAATTATAGTAGATTGTTTACTTTATTTACTTAATATTGTTGTTCTTTTGTTTGAAATAAGAAGTCAAGAATCGGAACACATGAAAAATCAATACATTAATTAGAGAAGTAAAATAAATTTAAGTAGATTAATATTTAGAAAGAGATGAAAAAAATAGCAAATGCGTAATAGTAATTTTAAAAATTACGTATAAATTTTGGAATAAGATAAAATATCTGGACAAGGAAATCAATATGATATGTAATGATCTATGTATCAAAATATCATGTTAATTTAACATTTAATTCTAATTTATTTTTTTTAAAACAGAGAAAGTACATTTATGTTTTGAGATTGTTTGAAATTTTTTCACTAAACTAATAAAAATAACAAAAATACATATTCCTCTAAGTTATTGTGCATAAAAAAAGAGAACCAAAAAGACATTTGTATCATGCTAAACATTAAGATAAATTATGCATATATATAACCTCATGTGATAGTGAAACATGCTTCTTAGTTCTAATTTTTATGTATGAGTGATAAATAAAAATCTTAATCTCTCTGTTTCAATGTGTTTGTTCTATATTGATTTGGCATGAAGTTTAAGAAATTAAGGAAGATTTTTGAATTTTGTGATTTTGAATTTAAAATATGTGAAATATAGTAAATGCTTTTTGATCTTGTGATCTTAAATATGTTATGTGGAGTTGAAACTAAGAAAAGAAAAGGGACATTATTTTTTAACAAATTATAAAAAATAAATATGACAGATTAATTGAAATGAATAGGATAGATTTCAAGATGATAATACATAATGATTCATGATTTTTATATAAGATATAATTCAATCTAATAGACAAACTAACTCTGAATCTTAATAAATTTGTGTCTTATAGTAATAAATAAATAAATTAAATAATAGACTTGAGAGTTTTACAACTAAAAAATGAATCTACCCATCGTTAATATCAATTATACTTTAAAATATTTTTGGGTTAATTTAATTTAATATTTTTCATTTAGTATTCGATATTCATATTGGAGTTCGATTAATTCTAATGTGTTATGAAATAGGACCCATTCGGATATAGTGCTCCTTATTAAGAATTTTTTTCATATCAAAAACTCAAAATTAAGATATTTAATTAGGAAAGGAGAAACACCATTCAATGCAGTGATGCGCTATATTCTTTGATGGCTATTCTTTGATTTTTTTTTATACTAATTTTTTACCAGGATCAATATTAATTAATGTTGATCAGAATACTATAGAAATATCTTTTAATATTTGTCAAATAGCGATTAATAATCGATTATATTGGGCCCGTATCACGGACCTTAAGAATCTAGTATATATACATATACACACACTAGATACACGAGCGAGATAGGAGAGTGACGAGTGAAATTTGTCTATGTATCCAAGATACATGCGAATCCACTTGAATACAGTGTATCTAAAACAAATTACACCTAATTTTGATCCCATATATATCGAGATACATGTATTTGGACCGCCAAAATCTAGTAAAATTCGTAATATTGAAAACAAGCATGTATCTGAGTAATTAGCTCATAAACTATTGAAATTTCTGTAAATTACCCATTATTTATCAGCTTGAATTGTAGGTTGGGCTAATTTTAGTTTTGGATCCGGATTTGTGTATATAAAGGGGTCCTGATATTTAACTCAGAAAATGGTCATATTTATTTAAAAAATTATTGTATTTATCCTATGTTATAATTTTGGTCATATGTTTATGTCATATTTACCATTGTAATTATATTTTGTTCATATATACCTTTTGTCCTTACAGAGATAAGAGTACAAAGTAATTTGGTGTGTTTGGTATTGGTGGTGAGAGGGAAGGGTTAATTTTCTCAGGTTTATCAAAATATTTAGTTTTTTCTCTGAGAAAATAAGGTCCTAAAAAATGAGAAAAATGACTTTCTAATAAAAATAGAAATAAATAAATTTTGTAACTTTCAAATTCATTATCTCACCCAACATCTCCAACCCCCGTCTCTTGAACCATTCACCCAATCATAATGCTTAACTAATTACGTATAAAAGCTTATCGAATATATATATATTTATCTTAAACTAAACACAAATATATAAATTTATTTATTTTATAAAAATATTTTTCGTTGTACCAAACAAACCTAATACTAACTTTTCATGCATCCCAACAGCTGGAGAGAGGAACATGGCTTTAGTCTAATTATGATATAGGAAGGTGCATGGCAAGATCTATAATTAATTAGCACTAATAATCTCTTGTGGTTATTTATAAATTGAATATTTTTTTTAAAATTTATTAGGTGTAAAATGAAGATCTTTTATAAAAAAGATAAAAAAAACTAAAAAATCAATTTTCTCGTAATTATGTGAGAAAATGTTATTTTAAACAAATAAATAATTTTAAAAAAAAATCTATTTTCATGTTCTAGATACGTGTGTTTAATTTAATTTCCTAATCATCTTATTATTACTATTATTTCTCAATTATTTTAAGTTTGTGTTTTTTATTCATTGGACAGATCAAACCGCCACTTCATGTCTAGACAAATAATTTTGAAAAAAAGAAGAAGATGAATAAACAATAAACTAAAAAACAAATGAGACACTATCTAAATCACAAATGTACGACTTTGACCTCTCGAACTTTGGACTAAACTCAAATCCATGTTACACCAATTATAGTGACTTCACATCGTACGGGGACGGGTTCTCGTGATATGATTGATATTTTTTTATTTTAAAATAAAGATTTTTTATTCGAGCTTTTGAAAACAAAAAAATTTGAAGGAGAGTATTGTTCTTGGAAATGAGTCATGTAATACGCGATTAATTTTAATCAATAGACTTCAATACGAGTATCCGACATCGAATGAGAAACTAATATAATTAATAAAAAAATGAAAAAAACTATATATAGTTGCCCTAGGAGAATTTTGAACTTTTAGAATCTCTAGGTGGATGACTTTGTTAACAGAGCTCAACTATATATAATGCATATATGTCCACTAAAGTTATTTGAAAAACAGTAAATAGAATCCAAATTAGATCATATCTCAATAGTCATGGATTAATTTTTTTTTAATATAAATGTTTGTTGTTTTGATAATTAACCCCTAAACCTCAATGCTCAAACTTCAAACACTACACTTTAGAGTAGTATTTCTCAATTATCTACATAAAAAAGGAAGAGTTTAATTTATTTAAACGGAAAACATATACTAATTCTGTTTTCAACTTAATTAGCAACTTAAATATTTAAGTGAAATAGTCACATACGTTGATATTGTAACAAAACAAATAAAAGATTCTAGATTCAAATCTCACCGTCACCCCCACAAAACACACACATCTTCTTTTACGCCTTAATTAATTAAAAATAAATCAAGTCCACATTTAAGTATGCATATAGTAATTAACTCATGATTACAAGTGTTTTTTCATAACTTTAACTTTCAGATTAGATAGTCATACACTTCAACAATTATCATTATCTAATGTACTCCGGGCAATAATAAGTAAATTTAGTAACCTAAAAAAAACATAAATGAGACATGTAATGTATTATAACAAGCCAAACTACATTAAAAGGGTAAAACTTTCTTATATTGTCAGTATATATAAGTTACATCCAAAAATTGGAAAAGGACAAAAACAACAACAATATAATTTTCTTTATGAAGGATAAGAAGAGAGTAAATGAGGAGGAAGACAAGAAGAATCTCTCCAAACCCTAGAATGTAACCTTAGAATTTCTTTTGCTTTTTCCTTGGTCTTTGAACAACTATCCACTTGAATCACCAAACACAACTTTGACACCACTCCCACTTGCAACATCTCTTGAAGAACCTTACAAGTTGCTGAAAATTTTGAAATGGAACAAAGTATCCTTACTCCTCTATCACTTGCTACTTGTGAAACCCTAAGTATTTTCTTGGAAACAATGGCTATTCCTGCCCCATGGTTCAATAACTCAGCCCGGCCCTCAGCGCAACTACAAAGTTGGTGTAAAATTGTAAGGATTAATTCACATGATCTTCTTTCTATTGTATCAAGAAGAAGCTCAATTAGGGTTGATATAGCTCCAACTTCAATTGCTTTGATTCTATTTCTACCCCATGGACAAAGTTCCACTAGTAATTTAAGTGAAGCCTTTGTAGCTTGTTGTGGGATTAGTTTGTTATTCAAAAATAACATTATTTCTTTAAAATATTCTTGTTTAGCACCAATTAATTGGCCTGGATCAGCCACATTGAATGCTGATTTTAATAGCATTATTGCATAGTCTCGAGATTGGTAATTCCCACATTTCAAGAAATACAATAAAGAATCTAAGAAAAGATCGTCTCCATTGTCTTTGGAGACGAACTTTTTTAGGGTTTCATCGGAGGGATTAAGATGGAAAAGAATATCCAAAGCTTCATCACTTGCCTTAGTAGTGAAGTACTCGAGTACAAGTGGTGTCTGACTATTATCACAACTCAACTTGTATGATTCAGAATCTTTTGGTGAAACAATGTCAGATGACACGACTTTTTGTAAAAGGGTATCTCTGCCACTGATCTTGAACTCTGAATCTTGAATAAAAGCCACTTCTTGCTTCATTATAATTGAAGCTAAGAAATCTACAACCTCACATGATTCTAAACATTTCTTGTTGCTCTCACTTGCATGAACAATAGATTTAAGTTTCCGCAAGCAAGAAAGTTGCATTTCTTGGGATTGCATGGCTTCTTTAAGGAGTTTTAGAACATATGATTTTGTTACTTGAGACTTTGGAGTAGGAATCCTTTCAACACCATGGGAGGAATTCATGATGCACCAAGATTGGATCACACGACGAAGAGTGTGGTTTGGGGTAAGATCCATGCTCAACAACTCTTGTTTGGTTATGGGACAAGTTGTGTTCTTGCACTTGAATAGCCATTTCTCTATGTTCTCCCTATCATAGGTTATTCCGGTTGATGTTGTAACCGGATCCCTCATTAGTTGCATTGATATTGGACAAAGGAAATAATCCGGAACTTCAACATCTTCCATATTAGTTGGTCGTGATTCCTCCACCCCTGATCAAATATTTCAGATTCGAGCCTGAGAATAAAGAATTTTTTTGCTCCTTGGTGGATTTATTCAAGACGAATATGAATTGATCGGATGGTTAAACAAAAAAGATCATATTTGAAGAAGCAAAGAGATATATAGATCTCTTGAAGGAGGAATGGACCAAGTTTGTGAAGGGAAGGGGAAAAGGAAGTAGTGTATTGTGATGGGAATTAGTGATGATTTGTGTGGAGAAAAGAGGAAAATAGATACTTGTGAACAAACCACAACTTTTTGGGAATCTATTTGACACGAATCTTATTAGTTAGGTCAATAAACTTCTGATCATATCGAAGGGTTAACCTAAAGAATGATATACCCTAAGGGGAATTGGGGAAAATAAAGTAATGTTTTGATGAAAATAAAGAGAAACTTTTCAAGAGATTGAAGATATTGAAATGTTGGAAATGGATTTGTATGGAAAAAAAGAGGAAAATTTGTTCATTTATATACTATTTGTGAAGAGAAGTAATTAATGCATGCAAATTGATAAAAGGAAAGAAAGTCAACACAAGAAAAATTCAGAAGGAGAGAGAAAGTGAATCATGACAAGAAGTAAGGGGCTCTTAATGTACTTTTTCCAAGATTTTGGAAAAATTAAATGAATATAATAATTTGTAGTATTATTTTAAAGAAAATTACGAATTACTAAAAGGGAACAAAAAAGTGTTCATATTCTAATGGACGTACATATAGACTTATATACAAATAATTAAATAAATAAACACCTTTGCGTACTTAATTTTAACTTACTAGATTTAAGAGAATCATAAGATAGATCAGGGCGGAGAGAGAGTATTAGCTACCATTTCGGATTATCTAATTACTATAATATTTATTAAATACGTAAAATTACATTTTGTTTAGAGAAAACTAATTTACTTTAAAATATCTTCATTTACAATATATTGATTCAAAATAACGGAACTCAAGTAAAACTTGCATTCTAATTGCATGAAAATTCATCATCCCTCAAACTAGGAATGACAAATGGGACGGTTGTGGAACAAATTCACATAAACCTATAAAGCTTTCAACCCGCCTTACTTCGCCCACCTCAGATTTAAAAAAAATATTATTTGAATCCGCTCCGTTTTGCCACATTGGACAATTGTGGAGCAAATCCACATAAATTTGCAAATTTTGAACCCGCCTTCCTCCACCCCGCATTCCGGAGCAGAGCCACCTTGTGGTCAGGAGGTTTGTTGTGAATCAAGTAGACTTTGTACGGGCTTATGTGTTAGAAGTGGTGAATGGGGCTGATTTAGATGGAATTATTGGGCCGAGTAAAATACTAGAGGGTTTTATTTGGGATCCAGGACCAATTATCCATAGTTAAATAGGAATAGGGATTAAACAGAAGAGTTATGCGTATTATGAAGAAACTGTCTGTTCCTCTCATCTTTTCTCTAAAGTTAACTTCTCATTCCCATTCTTATCTCTATCTCTAGTTACTTGATATTTCAGTACTTCTCCTTGTAATTCAAGTGTTGTTATTGTAATTTGGCTATCTTATTATATAATATTTGGATATTTGTGTTGAGAATTCGAGTTTGTTTCAGGGTTCATTTGAACCTCATTCGACGTTAAAAAATTATATTATTTATACATGGTTAAAATATTTTTTTATGTATATATAGTAGATGTCGAATCTTTTTTCGCTTATTTATGTGTTTAGTTCTCTAGATTTTAAACACCCTTGATGAAAATTTTGATTCCATCACTGCCTGCATCAAATTTTGAAAAAAATAATATTATTTGAACTCGCCTTGTTCTGCCCCATTGCCAAATCTACCTAAAACTTCATTAAAATCGTCAAACAATAATATTCAAAATCCTGTTTCCTATTTTGTAATTTCTCTTGGAGAAGATAGGATAGAAAAGAAAATTGTAGAAAAATACAAAGAGACGACTTATTGGATGGGATGAATTAAATGTGTATGTGTGAGACACATTGAGGAAAGACTTTGGTGTTGGTTTGTGTGTTCATGGTTGAAGTGTTTCTTTATTGACCTTTTGAATTGATCTATTGCTTCGGAAAAAAAAAGGTGGGGGGGGGGGGGGGGGGT
>JAJOOH010037498.1:0-18174 GCA_029582605.1 Solanum gracilifrons | reverse complement strand
ATTTTTTTTGGGTAAAAGAACCTTAGGTTTATGTCTTTTTCTTTAGTAAAATTTATTGTATTTGAAAATTGAACTCTCTACCTTATTGAATTTGATGTATAAGTACTATAAATTAGGTATCTTATTTATGATTTTTTTGTTCACAGACTAAATCTGGGGAATCATATGACTGTGTGGATTTCTACAAACAACATGCATTTGATCACCCATTGTTGAAGGATCATAATTTTCATCCTCAGGCATATCTCTACTCTCTTTTTACTTTAATATTTTTGTACATATATATTATATTATTGACACACAATCAAATATTTGGATGAACAGATGAAACCTACTTTTGCTGAGATAAATCAAAATTCATATGGCTCAACAACTAATAGGTTACCGACAATATGGTCAAAAGATGGAGGTTGTCCTTCTGGAACTGTTCCCATCAAGAGAATTACAAAGGATGATCTTATAAGACAAAGAAATATGCCACCACCAGAACTTGCCAACTTTGACGACGAATTTGTAGGAGTAAGATAATTTATGAACAATTTAATACTTTTACTAGAAGATTTTATAAGCAAGTATAATTTGTTTCAAATATTGTGGCAAAAATTCATATATTGCAATATATCCAATGCAGAGCAATAACAATACTGAGCAAAAGGGAAGCTACTACCCTTTTTATGGATATAAGGTACAAAACTAATTTTCATATTTTCATTTTTTTTGTTTTGTGACATTCTTTATAATTGGATTTAAAATAATAAATGAAATAAGTTTAATTTACAAATTTGTAATTTTTTTCCCTTTCAAAATATCAAATTGTGCTGTCAAGGTTTCTGCATTTGCCTTTTAGGGCTAGCCATACTTAGCATATATAATATGTAAATGTTAATAAAAGAATTTCTTTTACATTCAGCGCGCAATAGCTACACCACAGTACGATCCAAATTTAACAAAGTTTTCGGGAGCTGGAATGGCAACTAGTTTGTATAATCCTCACGTTGAAGGTCAACAACATAGCGCTTGTCGAATAAAAATTCAAAATGGATCGGATATCTTACAAGTTGGTTGGAGAGTAAGTTTAATCGATCATTTTCATACACAATTTAATTGTTTCATAGAAAAATGTTTCTAAGATGTCAATTATAGGGTTTAATATAAATCCATACTCGCTTATTACAATTTTACTATTTGTATTTCAGGTGGATCCAACATTATATGGGGATAATAATACTAGACTTTACCTACATCACCAGGTAACTACTTGTCTTAGTACTTTGATGATTTTAATATTGCATTTATAAAACTACTCTATCTATTTTCCTTCATGTACAAGATTTTAAGTATCAGATACATGTATGGTCAATCAAAATTTCCTTTTACAGAAAATTACATTGATTATATGCAACTTAAATTATGTTTATGTATATACAATAGGTGTTGAGTTTCTTTTTACTTCGTGTGTTCTGAACCCTCTTAATATAAATTTTGATTCCATCACCTAAAACAAATGCCTTTTATAATTTCTAGACAGGTGAAAAACATTGTTTCAATACATTATGTCCCGGCTTTGTGTATGTACACACCGACATACCTCTTGATATGTCATTTGAGGACAATCTTTCACAACGTGGATGGAGAACAAGGGAGGTTGATTTGTACATTTATAGGGTACTTATTATACTTTAATTATTTATTGTATTTTTTTTTTATCATGACTATATATATAAATCGAGAGACGCTAAAATACTGACATTGACAATTTTTTTTAAAAATTTAGGATACGGGCATTGGAAACTGGTGGCTTCTATTAGGACCAGACTATACACAAGTTGGGTTTTGGCCGCATGATATCTTAAATGAATTGAAAGGTTTTGCTATAAATGTTGACTGGGGAGGAGTTACATATAATCCACCAGGTCTACCAGAACCTCCAATGGGCTCGAGTTTTTTTCCTTTCGGAAATAGTAGATTTGATGCGTATTGTAGGAATATTGCGGTTTCAAATGAGGACGGAGATTCGGTTGGAGTATATAATATAGTTGAGCTTACTGAAAATAAATTTGCTTACGATATTCAATTCGTAGGACTTACGGAAGGGTCAAATACTTTTACTTATGTTTTTTATGGTGGACCTGGTATTAGTGATCCATAAATGTAATTCTTTTTAAGTACTCCGATCTAATATAAAGATATTTATGTTCAATGTCTACAAAAATATCGCGCTTTCTTGATAAATATATATTTGAATAGTTCTTGTACTAATTTATTTTACGTGCTTAATAATCCCAATTTTTGTGAATAGTGTGAGGATATTCAATTTGATGAAAAAAATTGTTCAAGAAATGGAAATAGGCTGAAGAACTTTTAAAGGATGGATTAATTTTTCTATTAGTTATCTTTTTCTTTTAAATAATATTTTTCATTAATTGAGTGATGTATTTTAACAAAAAAAAAAAAGTAACAAAAGGAATCATACCAGATATACACTAGATACATATAGCTGCAGCCTGCATGTATCTTGTGTGATTCACATGTATTAGGGATACCAAATACATAGGAGAGTGGCGAGCGAGATGAGAAGGAGGCTAGCGAGATTCATTATGTATTCCAGATATATGTGAATTCATTTAGATATAATGTACCTAGAATCAATTCAACATAATTTTGACCTCATGTATCCTAGATACATGTATCTGAACGCATCTAAATGCTTCAAAATATGATAAAATTCATAAATAGTCAAATTGTTATTTAAAATATCTACTTAAAATAGGAGCAATCAACAAAATACTATTTTTGAACATTTCATTGATAGCATTAATTCAATATTTTATATATTAATTTACTTTTAATTTTTTTTCTATTTATGGCCTTAAAATTAAATTACTTTAATATTTCATATAGTAATTTACTTTAAATCTTTTCTATTTTTGACATAATTAATTCAATATTTTATATAGTAATTTACTTTATATTTTTTTCTATACATGGCCTTAAAATTATATTAATCCAATATTTTATATAGTATTTTACTTTAAATCTTTTCTATACCTGGCCTTAAAATTACATAAATTCAATATTTCATATAGTAATTTACTTTATATCTTTTTTCTTCCTGCCCTTATATAACACCTTTCTCATAGTAGCAAAGTCTTCATACTTGCAAAAAGATAAATAAACTCAGTATGCATCAAAGAATTGTTCGACAAATTTTATTGGTGTTATGTTTACTTTTGAGTTATAATGAAGTACAAGGGAAAAAAAAGTTAACCATGTTGGAAGACATTGAGTTAAAAAAACAACTGAAATTTTTGAACAAGCCAACAATCAAAACAGTTAAGGTAGTTATTTTCTATTCATAAATTTTTAAGTCTCACGAGATATTTTTTATTTTTTATTTGATAATATAACCTTTATTTGGGTTGGGGGTTGAGTCATGGATTTTTTTGGGTAAATGAACCTTACTTTTATATCTATAATAATTTAGGTATCTTACTTGTGATTTTTTTTGTTCACAGACTAAATATGGAGATACATATGACTGTGTTGATTTCTATAAACAACATGCTTTTGATCATCCATTACTGATGGACCATAATTTTCATCCTAAGGCACATCTCTACTCTCTTTTTTACTTTGATTTTTTCGTACACATATATGATATATATTGTTGACATACCATTATATATTTGGATGAGCAGATGAAACCTACTTTATCTATGATAAAGCGGAATTCACATCCCTCAACAACTAGTAGGTTATCGACAATATGGTCAAAGGATGGAGGTTACGTTGTCCTTCTGGAACTGTTCCCATTAAGAGAATTACAAAGGATGATCTTATAAGACAAAGAGATATGCCACCCCAGAACCTGCCTACTTCGATGACGAATTTGTAGTCGTAAGATAATTTATGAACAATTTAATGCTCTTATTTGAATAATTTATGTCGAGTTAAGATTTCATAAACAAGTTTAATTAGTTTCAATTATTGTAGCAAAACTCATATATTTCAATACATCTAATGCAGAGTAATAACAATAGTGATGAGTAAATTAAAGCAAGCTACATGCCTTCTTATGGATATAAGGTACATAACTATGAAATTATTGTCACATTTCCATTTTTTCGTTTTGTGAATGTTTTTTCTAATCCTTTTATTTTAGTTGAATTTGAAATAACAAATTCAATAAGTTTATTTTACAAATTTGGAGGTTTGTTTTCCTTTCAAAATATCAAATTATGCTGTCTAGGTTTAGGGTTAGCCATACTTTGGATATTACATGTAAAGTTAATAAAATATTTATTTTTATATTCAGCGTGCAATAGCTCAAATTCCAAAAGATCCAAATACAAAGTTTACGGGAGCTGGAATGGCAACTAATGTGTACAATCCTCGTGTTGAAGGCAAACAACATAGTGGTTGTCGATTAAGAATTCAAAAAGGAACAGATATTTTACAAGTTGGTTGGAGAGTAAGTTTAACTAATTTTTTCATACATAATTTAATTGTTTCATAGAAAGAATGTCTCCAAGATGTCAATTATGGAGTTTAATATAAATCCACACCCGCTTACCATAATATCATTGTTTCGTATTTCAGTTAGATCCAACACTATACGGAGATAATACAACGAGACTTTTTATACATTTTTAGGTAACTTGTCTTAGTACTTTGTTGATTTCTATATGACGTTCATGAAACTGCTATGTCTATTGGTTTAACTGTATATTTTGCTTCATGGACAAGAGTCAAAGGCGGAGCCAGGTAGGGTCAATAATTTGAATCCATTTTGTAGAAAGTTACATTTGTTATATCTGACTAAAATTATTTTTATGTATATACAATAGATGTAGAGTTTTCTTTTAACTTCTTTGTGTATTTATTTCTTCATTCATGTTTTGAACCCTTAGGGGTTGTTTGGTTGGAAACAAATTATCATGAGATTAATTATCCCAAGATAAGTTATTCCAACATGTATATAAGATAAAAATATCTCATCAGTATGGTATAAATGGTGGAATAAATAATTCAAGGACTACCTAATACCTCAAACCAAACGCACGATAAAATAATCTTACAAATTATTCTAATATTATTATACGTATCTTATGTCTCACACCATCCTTATAGTACAAATCTTGATTCTGCCATTAAAAATATGTCTGTTATGTTTTCTAGGCAGGTAAATTCAATTGTTTCAATACATTATGCCCAGGCTTTGTACAAGTAAACACCAAAATACCTCTTGATATTTCATTGGAGGGAATTCTTTCACAACGTGGAGGGACGAAATTGGAGTTATTAATGTACATTTATAAGGTATACTTTTATACTTTTATTTATTGCATACTTTTTAAAAAAAATCATGGCTATACATATACACAAGTATATATGGATTACAAATTGAAACACAAATAAATACTGACATTGACAATTTCTTCGACATAAGGATCCAGACGATGGAAATTGGTGGCTTCTATTAGGATAAAGCTATAAACAAATTGGTTTTTGGCCGCATATTATCTTCACAGAGTTGACAAGTTTTGCTATAAATATAGAGTGGGGAGGAGTTACATATAATCCACCAGGTGTATCCGAACCTCCAATGGGCTCAAGCTATTTTCCCGTTGAAAATTCTAGTTATGATGGGTTTTGTAGGAGCATTGCAATTTCAAATGAAAAAGGAGATTCAGTTGGAATAGATGATATAATTTGGCGTACTGATAATATTTTTGCGTATAAGGTTGTATTTAAAAAACTTTTGGAAGGTTTAGACTCTTTTACTTATGTTTTTTATGGTGGACCTGGTAATAGTGCACAAATATAATTCTTATTAATTATTCCTATAAAGATATTTATATTCAAACTTCATTTTACATCTACCTTTTCCTTCATTTTACAAACTTCCAACTCCAATTGTTTCCTAGATTTATATGCCCCTTAAATTCCATACAATTATGTAATTACGAATGAATTAAACTCGAAAATTACAAATTTAATTAGTGATGATAAATGATAATTTGATACAAATAAATGCATACCTGATGCATTAACCATAATTGCTCCAAGTAGAAAAATAAACAAATACTCTCTCAATTTCATATTAATTGACTTTGTGAAATAATGCATATATATTAAGAAAAATATTTAAGGACATAATTTAAATCATACTTATTACTATTGTCCTTTTCTAAATCATAATTAAATATAACTTTGTAAGTAGTGTAATTTATCTCCTAGCAAATATAAAACTTCAATAAATAAAAAGGCAAATATGGAAAAAGTTTTAAATATCCATGTTGAATTTTGAACAATTCAATTATTTTGAATAATGAAGTAAAACCAAAAAAATAAGTTAATATTGAATAAAGGGAGTATCATTGTATTTAAAAAAATTAAAATACCACAAATAACCATTACAAATTTCAAAGAATGATGATTGGGCCATGCATACCACGGGGTTCCCTTTTCTAGTATATATAGACATATCAAGCTTTTTATTGATATATATATTTCAATAGTTCTTCTACTGAATCTTAACTTTGCATTTTTTACCTGCTTAATAATCCCGATTTTTTTAGTAGTGTGAGGATATTCAGTTTGATAAAAAAAAATTGTTCAAGAAATGGAAATATGTTAGATTATTATTTTGGATATTACTCAAAAATGAGTAATTAACATTTATTAAATAAAGACTTACATAGATTCTGTACCCATATAAAAGTTTTCCTTATAATATGCTTCTTACTTGTAAAAACTACTTTACTAGACATACATCCATATCATATATAGTAATTCTACGTATATTTTTAAATAATTACGTAAATTATCACTAATTAAGAGTTCTCTATCATATATTGAGGAAAGTATATTTAGATACATGTACTTTTGATACCAAATACAATAAATAGGGAGATCGGAGGGCGAGATGGGAAGGAAGGCGAGTGAGATAGTCATGTATCGTAGACGCGAATCACTTGGATATAATGTATCTAGAAAAAATACACCTAATTTAGACCTCATGTATCTCGAGATACATGTATCTGAACGTATGTAGATGCACTAAAATTAAATAAAATTCGTAATATTGCAAAATAAAGTGTATCTAAATAATTAAATTTTAAACTAGTGAAATTTTTGTATCCCATTGTACTATGATAACAGTCTCAAGCCCACTTAAGGTAAGGGCCATTTGTCTTCTTACTTTTTGGGCTTAATATACTAGAATTCAATTTACATAATCAGATTATTATTTAAGATTTAATTCTACTTTAAAAAGAGCAATCAATATTTATTTTTTTACTAAATAAAGATAACTTTTTGAACATTTTGTTGACCATGCTTGAGAAAATTACATTAATTATATTCAATATTTTATATGGTAAATTACTTAAAATCTTTTCCATACCTAGCCTTATATAACACCTTTCTCATTATAGAAAAGTCCTCGTACTTGCAAAAAGATGAATAACTTAAAGATGCATCATAGAATTGTTCGACAAATTTTATTGGTGTTATGTTTATTTTTGAGTTATAATGGAGTCCAAGGCAAAAAAGAGTTATTTGAATTGGAAGACATGGAGTTAGAAAAACAATTGAAACTTTTGAATAAACCAGCAATCAAAACAGTCAAGGTATTTAATTTTTATTCATATATAATATTTATATGTTTTGCTAAATATTTATTGTTCTTACGTTTATGTCTTTTTAATGTTATTGTATTTGAAAATTGAACCCTCTACATTATAGAATTATTTTTTTCAAAAAAACATTTTTTTTTTGCAAATTTCAGACAAAAGGCATAACAATGGCGTATGTAAAAACCAATTTGGACTTTTCAAATTCGAATGTCTATATATTTTTTCTTCATAATTATAATGTTATTATGATGGCCGAACAATTACTTTTAATATATTGTTTTGTATTTAAAAGGTGCATAATATTGAATAGCAAGATGTATACCTACTATAATTTAGTTATCTAATTATTTATGGGTTTTCTTGTTCACAGACTAAATATGGAGATACATACGACTGCATTGATTTTTACAAACAACATGCGTTTGATCACCCGTTGTTGAAGAACCATAATTTCCATCCTGAGGCATATCTCTATCTCTATTCTCTTTTTTACTTTACTTTTTTTTTTTGTACACATATATGATATTATTAACGTACAATTAAATATTTGGATGAACAGATGAAACCTACTTTTGCTGAGATAAATCAAAATTCATATGGCTCAACAACTAATAGGTTACCGACAATATGGTCAAAAGATGGAGGTTGTCCTTCTGGAACTGTTCCCGTTAAGAGAATCACAAAGGATGATCTTATAAGACAAAGAGATCTGCCACCACCCGAACCTGCCAACTTCGACAATGAATCTGTAGGCATAAAATAATTTCTGAACAATTTAATGCTTTTACTTGAATAATTTATACATATATGTGCAGAACTCATATATTGCAATACATCTAATGCAGAACAATAACAATAGTGAGCAAAAAGCAAGCTCCATGCCTTCTAATGGATATAAGGTACATAACTATATATGAAAATATTGTCATATTTCCATATTTTCGAAATGTGAATGTTTTTCTTATCCTTTTATTTTAGTTTGATTTGAAAAAACAAATGCAACAAGTTTAATTTGCAATTTGGAATTTTTTTTCCCTTTCAAAATATCAAATTGTGCTTTCAAGGTCTATGCATTTGCCTTTTATTAGGGCTAGCCATACTTTTTGGATATAATTTGTAAAAGTTAATAAATTTTTTTTTTTTTATTTAGCGTGCAATAGTTCGAACCCCAAAAGAGTTAACTACAAAGTTTACGGGAGCTGGAATGGCAACTAGTTTGTACAATCCTCACGTTGAAGGCAAACAAATTAGTGCTTGTCGAATAAGAATTGAAAATGGATCGGAAATCTTACAAGTTGGTTGGAGGGTAAGTATAACTAATCTTTTTCATTACATAATTCAATTGCTTAATAGAAAAATGTCTCTAAGATGTCAATCATATATAGGTCTTGATATAAATTCATATATACCCGCTTATTACAATATTGTTGTTTCATATTTCAGGTGGATCCAACATTATATGGGGATAATTTGACTAGACTTTTCATACATCGTCAGGTAACTTGTCTTAGTACTTTGATGATTTCAGTATCGCGTTCATGAAGCTACTATGTCTATTGGTTTAGCTATGTATAATTTTCCTTCGTGTACAAGAAGTTTAAATATCAGATATGTAGGGGTGGAGTCAGGTATGAACAATCTTTGAACCCTTTTAGTATAAATCTTGATTACACCACTAAAAATATGTCTTTCATGTTTTCTAGGTAGGTGAAACCCAATGTTTCAATACATTATGCCCCGGCTTTGTGCAAGTAAACACTGATTTACCTATTGACAGTTCATTCCAACACATTTCACAGCGTGGAGTGAAGGGATGGGAGATCGCAATGTACATCTATAAGGATCAAGCCTATGGACACTGGTGGCTTCTATTGGGAGATAAGTATGAATCAATTGGTTATTGGCCGAATAATATGTTCGTTGAGTTGGCACAGTTTGCTACGAAAATTGAGTGGGGAGGATCAGTATACAGTCCACCAGGTGTACCTGAACCTCCGATGGGTTCAAGCTATTTACCCATTGGAAATTCTACTTTTGATGCCTATTGTAAGAGCATTGCATATTCAAATGAGGAAGGAAATTCAGTTCTATTACAAAATGTATTTTGGTATACTGATGATATTTTTGCATACAAGGTTCTATTCAAACATCTTGAGGAAGATACAAACAATTTTCTTTATGTTCTTTATGGTGGACCTGGTAATAAAGCACAAGTGTAATTCTTGTTAATTACTCCTATAAATATATTTATTTTCAATATCGAGCTTTCTTGATAAATATAAATTTGAATAGTTCTTCTATCGAACCTTAACTTACATTTTTTACATGCTTAATAATCTTGATTTTCTTAGTAGTGTGAGAAAAACAGTACCATGTATAAATTATAGTATTTTGAATCGAACATTCACAATCATCGTCAATTTAAAAAACTTCATGGTACATTGATGTAATTATGTTCAGATTCTTATTTTGAATATTACTTAAAAATGAGCAATTAACATTTATTAAATAAAAAGATTTTGTATATTAATTTGTTGACCATTTTACTTCAGAAGATTACATTTAGAGAAATCTTGCTATTCGGTTTTTTAATTGTATATTTCGATTTCTGATTGTATAAATCTAGAATTTGTATAATTTAGTTTCTAATTGTATAAATCCAGAGTTTGTATATGTTTATCCTAACTATTTGTATAGGATTTATGAAAAATTCATAATAAATTACCCTATATTGGCAAGCGAAAAATACAAACGGAGTTCTGAAAAATTCCTAAATGTATAAATACAAAATTTGTATATATTTACCCTGTTTGTATATTCGCAAGCGAAATATACAAACGACAATCTCCATATCAAAGGAAACTATAGGTATGGAGCACAATTACCGAAACTATAGTTATAGAACCTTATTATGTCTATTATCTTTGTTATTCTGAAATTTTCTCTCTTTTTTTACATGCTAAATCTCGATATTGTTTTAGGAGTGTGAGGATATAGAATTTGGTCAAGGCCTTACACAGTGTGAATCCAAATCAATCGAACACTAATGCAAATATCGTACCTGGGATGAAAAAAAAAGGTTCTAGAAATGGAGATTGGTAGAAGAACTTTTAAAGGCTAGATTCATGAATTTTTTGTTATATATTCATTAATCAAGTGATAATGTTACTATTTATCTATCGGAATAATTGGTGCAAATTTTGAATCTTTAAAGTATTGAGATCCAAAAAATAAAAGATTTGGAAGGAATTAAAGATTATGTTGGCAAAATACTCATGTTATAACTATTAATCTATGATTAATATTTTTTTCAGTTGACCTAAAACATAAAGGCCTACTGCCTATTTCTTTCTTACTTCATGGGCTTAATATACTTCAATATAACCAAGTGACATGACTATTTGGACCTTTCGTGTTCCCCTGAATATCGAGTTGCCTTTGTTAGGCAGCGTTTTATTTTTCAATGTGGAATTTTTTGATGTAAATTTTGATTTAATCAAACTCCAATGTAAATATCGAACACCAATAAAAAAAAATAGTTGGACCCAAGTCCCAACCATCAAAAATCAACAAGCCGCTTTATTTTGTACGCATAACTGAAAATCTTTTTAAATTTTGTTTCTGATGAAATGTATATTCAAATTGTTATTTTTGGATATCCCTTAAAATTGAATAGTCAACATTTATTAAATAAAAGTCTTTGTAGATTTTGAATAATCATGACTCAAAAGATTACATTAATTGAATTTCTTGTTATAGTAGCCAACTTAATATTTTCTTCACCACTATATAATGCTTTCCTCATCATGTTCAAAGTTTATATTTTTTTTAAAAGGCCTTACATTAGTTTTTGTTATTCTTTTGATAAAAATTTTTTCGCTAAATATGGAGATATATACGACTGTGTAGATTTCTACAAACAACCTGAATTTGATCATCTGTTAATAAAGGATCACAATTTTTATCCCAAGGCATATTTTACTCTCTTTTCCTTCTATTTTTTTTTTATAATAAGGATATGGTATTATTGACTTACAATTCAATATTTAGTTGAATAGATGAAACCTAATTTATTGAGGATAAATCAAAATTCAAGTGCCTCCACCTCTAGTAAGTCATTGACACATATGTTAGAAGATGTAGGGTGCCCTTCAGGAACTGTTCCGATTAAGAGAATTACGAAATTTGTTTATGTATTTCAAGTACATGTGAATCCACTTGGATAGAATGTATCTAGAATAAATTACACATAATTTTAATGTCATGTAACTCGAAATACATGTATCTTGATGTATTTTAATGTACCAAAATTTGATAAGATTCGTAATATTATAAGGGGCTATTTAAATAATTAGATTCTAAATTAGTAAAACTCTGTATCCCAATATACTATGATAACAATCTCAAGACCACTTAAGGTAAGGGCCATTTGTCTTCTTACTTCTTGGGCTTAATATACCAGAATTCAATTTCAGATTTAATTCTACTTTAAAAAGAGCAATCAACATTTATTTTTTTTATTAAATATAGATAACTTTTTGAACATTTTGTTGACCATGCTAGAGAAAATTACATCAATTATATTCAATATTTTATATGGTAAATTACTTTAAATCTTTTCCATACCTAGCCTTATATAACACCTTCCTCATAGTAGCAAAGTCCTTATACTTGCAAAATGATGAATAACTTAAAGATGAATCAAAGAATTGTTAGACAAATTTTATTAGTGTTATGTTTATTTTTAAGTTATAATGGAGTCCAAGGCAAAGAAGAGTTATCCAAATTGGAAGATAGGGAGCTAGAAAAACAACTGAAACTTTTGAATAAACCAGCAATCAAAACAATTAAGGTATTTGATTTTTGTTCATATATAGTATTTATAAGTCTCACGAGATATTTATTATTTTTATTTGAAAATATTCCTCTTTCACATGGATTTTTTCTTTAATTTTTTTTATTGTATTTGAAAATTGAACGTCTACATTATAGTTTTTTTTTTTATTGACAAAAGGCATACCAATGTGTATATCAAAACCAATTCAGACTTTTCAAATTCGAATGCCAACAATTTAAAATAAAATAAAATTGTAATGCTATGATGTACGAAAATTTATTTTTGTTATATTGTTTTGTATTTAAAAGGTACATATTGAATAGCAAGATGTATAACTACTATAATTTAGGTATCTTATTTATGATTTTTTTTTGTTCACAGACTAAATATGGAGATACATACGACTGTGTTGATTTTTACAAACAACATGCGTTTGATCACCCATTGTTGAAGGACCATAATTTTCATCCTAAGGCATATTTTTACTCTCTTTTTACTTTAATTGTTTTTGTACACATATATGATATTATTGACATACAATTAAATATTTGAATTAACAGATGGAACCTACTTTATCCATGATAAAACAAAATTCATATGACTCAACAACTAATAGGTTACTGACAATATGGTCAAAAGATGGAGGTTGTCCTTCTAGAACTGTTCCCATTAAGAGAATCACAAAGGATGATCTTATAAGACAAAGAGATCTGCCATCACCGGAACCTGCCATCTTCGACAACGAATATGTAGGCATAAAATAATTTATGAACAATTTAATGCTTTTAACAATTTATGATTTCATAAAAAAGTTTATTTTTTTTTTAATTGTTGTGGCAAACTCATATATTGCAGAGCAATGACAATAGTGAGCAAAAAGCAAGCTACATGCCTTCTTATGGATATAAGGTATATAACTATGAAAATATTGTAATATTTCCATTTTTCTTATCCTTTTATTTTAGTTTGATTTGAAATATCAAATGCAACAAGTTTAATTTACAATTTGGAGTTTCTTTTTCCTTTCAAAATATCAAATTGTGCTTTCAAAGTCTATGCATTTGCCTTTTAGGGCTAGCCATACTTTGTATATATAATTTGTAAAAGTTAATAATAAAATTTCTTTTTATATTTAGCGTGCAATAGTTCGAACTCCAAAAGAGTCAACTACAAAGTATACGGGAGCTGGAATGACAACTAGTTTGTTCAATCCTCACGTTGAAGGCAAACAAAGTAGTGCTAGTCGAATAAGAATTGAAAAAGGATCGGAAATCTTACAAGTTGGTTGGAGGGTAAGTATAACTAATCTTTTCCACACATAATTTAATTGCTTCATAGAAAAATATCTCTAAGATGTTAATTATAGGTCAATAAATTTATACCCGCTTATTACAATATTGTTGTTTCGTATTTCAGGTAGATCCAACATTATATGGGGATAATAAAACTAGACTTTTCATACATTATCAGGTAACTTGTCTTAGTACTCTGATGATTTCATTATCGCATTCATGAAGCTACTATGTCTATTGGTTTAGCTATATAATAATTTTCCTTCATGTACAAGAGTTCAAGTATATCATATATGCAGGGGCGAAGCTAGGTATGGACAATTGGGATCTCCTTCTACAGAAAACTATTTTTATGTATATACAATAAGTGTTGAATTTTCTTTGACTTGTTTGTATATTTATTTCTTCATGTTTTGAATTCCCTTTTAGTATAAATTTTGATTACGCCACTAAAGATATGTCTTTTAAGTTTTCTAGATAGGTGAAACCCAATGTTTCAATACATTATGCCCTGGCTTTGTGCAAGTAAACCCTGATATACCTCTTGATAGTTCATTCGAGCACATTACACAACGTGGAGTGAAGACATGGGAGATCCTAATGTACATTTATAAGGATCAAGCCTATGGACACTGGTGGCTTCTATTGGGACAAAAATATGATCTAGTTGGTTATTGGCCAAATATTATCTTCACCGAGTTGGCACAATTTGCTACAAAAATTGAGTGGGGAGGATCAGTATACAATCCACCAGGTGTACCTGAACCTCCGATGGGTTCAAGCTATTTTCCCATAGGAAATTCTTCTTTTGATGGGTATTGTAGGAGCATTGCATTTTCAAATGAGGAAGGAGAATCAGTTGGAATACATAATATATTTTGGTATACTGATAATATTTTTGCATATAAAGTTCTATTCAAATATCTATTGGAAGATTCAAACAATTTTCTTTATGTTCTTTATGGTGGACCTGGTAATAAAGCACAAGTGTAATTCTTGTTAATTACTCCTATAAAAGTATTAATTTTCAATATCGAGCTTTCTTGATAAATATATATTTGAATAGTTTTTTTATCGAATCTTAACTTGCATTTCTTACCTGCTTAATAATCTCGATTTTCTTAGTAGTGTGAGAAAAACAATACCATGTATAAATTCTAGTATTTTGAATCGCACATTCACAAATCACAATCAGCGTCAATTGATTTTTTTTTTGAATTCGGTTATGCAGCGCAATTATCAAAACTATAGTTATATATAGAGCCTTATTATGTCTATTATCTTTGGTATTTCTAAAATTTTCTCTTTTTTTACATGCTAAGTCTCGATATTTTTTTAGGAGTGTGAGGATATACAATTTGGTCAAGGCCTTACATGGTGTGGATTCAAATTAATCGAACTCTAATGCAGATATCGAACATGCGGGATGAAAATAGACTCCAGAAATGGAGATTGGTAGAAGAACTTTTAAAGGCTAGGTTCATTTTTCTACAAGTTCTCTTTTTCATGAATTTTTTTGTTATATATTCATTAATCAAGTGATAATGTTACTATTTGGACCCAACCACCAAAAATCAACCAGCTGCTTTATTGTGTACGCGTAACTGAAAATCTTCTTAAATTTTGTTTCTGATGAAATTTATTCAAATTGTTATTTTTGGATATTCCGTCAACATTTATTAAATAAGAGTCTTTGTAGATTTTGATCAATCATGATTTAGAAGATTACATTAATTGAATATCTTGTTATAGTAGTCAATTCAATATTTTCTTCACTATTATATAACGCTTTCTTCATCATGTTCAAAGTTTATATTTTTTTGAAAAGGCCTTACATTACTGCCTACAAAAAATAATAAATTCAAGATGTATCAAAAAATTGTTCGACAAACTGTTTTATTGGTGCTATATTTGTTTTTGAGTTATAATGGAGTACGAGGAGATATAAAACTATCCAAATTCGAAGATATGGAGTTAGAGAAACAATTGAAATTTTTGAACAAGCCATCAGTAAAAATAATTAAGGTATTTGTTTTTGATTCATTATATTTGTAAGTCTCTTGTGACATTACTATTTTTATTTTATAATAACTCTTTTATAGGGTAAAAAAATAATTAAATCTTCCTCTTTCACATGGTTTTTGGGTAAATGGACTTAAGGTTCTATCTATTTTTGTTATTTTATTTGATAATTTTTTTTTATATTTCACAGACTAAATATGAAGATATATACGATTGTGTAGATTTCTACAAACAGCCTGGATTTGATCATCCGTTATTAAAGGATCATAATTTTCACCCTAAGGCATATTCTACCCTCTTTTCCTTCAACTTTTTTTTTTCCATAGGGATATGATATTATTGACTTACAATTGAAAATTTGGTTGAATAGATGAAACCTAATTTATTGAGGATAAATCAAAATTCAAGTGCTTCCACCTCTAGTAAGTCATTGACACAACTGTCAGAAGATGGAGGGTGCCCTTTTGGAACTGTTCCGATTAAGAGAATTACGAAGGATGATCTTATAAGGCATAGACATATGCCACCGCCAGAAAATGTCCCATTCGATGATCAATTTGTTGCCGTAAGATAATTCATGAACAATTTATCGTTATTGCTTTAGAAATTCATACCTAAACTTGAGAAATTAATTATTTTACTTATTATAAATAGATTCTAAACAAAAAAGTATTTATTTATACATTTATAGATAAGAAAAAAAAATTATTCCTTGACAAATATAAATAAACTTAGTCTTATTGTATTTGATTTCCATCTAATGCAGGGCAACAACAATATTAGTGAGCCAAAAGAAAGATACATGTCTTCACAAGGATAGAAGGTATATTATGTTATTCTTTAATTATTATTTTTTTAAACTTTAATTTGATCTCCTTATGAATCGATATAAAATATTTATTTATTCAGGTTGTAACAGCTCGGACTCCAAGTGATCCATCTATTAGATTTGGGGGAGCTGGGATGATAACTAGCGTGTACAATCCTCATGTTAAAGGTCAACAACATAGTGCTTGTCGATTAAAAATTCAATCTGAATCTGATATCATACAAGTTGGTTGGAGAGTAGGTTTCAATTTTTTTAATCATTCCTAATTTATTACTTCTCAGAAGGAAGTGAAAATTTTGTCAATTCTCATGCTTGAATGTCATAATTGTATATCTACATTTCATATTTAGGTGGATCCAATATTATACGGGGATAGCAAAACATGACTTTTTATACATTTTCAGGTAAGGATTTCCACCATGGTTCATGAAAACTAGAACTATATGTCTTATGGTTCAATAATTTTCCTCAAGTTACAAGAGTTTTTATATTTGATATATATATATATTTCTCTAATTTTTAGGCCGGTAAAGTTCATTGTTTTAATACATTATGTCCTGGCTTTATACAAGTAGATACTGAAATACCTCTTGATGTGTCATACGAGGATCATATTTCACAACGTGGAGGAACAATATGGGAGGACACAATGTACATTGAGCGGGTACATATTATTTTTCTCTTCTTTTTCATTATTTATAATTAATATAGACATTAACATATATTTATTACTTTATTTTTACAAAATAAGGATCTAGTCAACGGAAATTTGTGGCTTTTATTGGAAAATGACTATACAGAAGTTGGTTGTTGGCCATGAAAGATCTTCACGCGTACTGGCTTGACAGGTTTTGCTAAATCCATTAATTGGGGAGGAGTTGCATATAGTCCAACAGATGTAGCTGAACCTCCCATGGGCTCAAGTTTCTTTCCCATTGAAAACTCCGGTTATGATGCTTATCGTAAGAAAATTGCAGTATTAGACGTGAAAGGAAAGACAATTGCAGTAGATAAAACAATCACACATATCGACGATCCTAATTTATACAATGTTTTATTCAAGCCTCTATGGATTGGTTCAAAGTCTTCCTTTTATGTTCTTTATGGAGGACCTGGTGATAGTGCACTAGTGTAAGCCTTGTAATTTCTTCTATGACAATTTTTATATTTAATATCTACTAAAATATCGCACAACTCTTGATTAATTTACAATTCGATAACTCTTTTGGTGGATCTAGCTCGCAATTTCTTTATTTTTATTATTAAATACATTGCATCTTAAATAATATTTTTGTCGTTCTAAGTAAAAGTAACAATGGTCATAGGAGGAATCCAAATATCAAATTAATTCCCGCCCAAACTATTCAATTTGTGTGACAGTACTATGATATGAAAATATAGATTCATATTCAGTAAAAATAATACTCCCTCCGTCCCATTTTATATGATGTACTTTGATTTGGCACAAACTTTAAGAAAAATGGAAAGACTTTTAAAACTTGTGGTCCAAAATGAATGATAGAAATTTGTGTGGTTGTAAATCATTTCATTAAG
>JAJOOH010037497.1:0-15838 GCA_029582605.1 Solanum gracilifrons | reverse complement strand
CATATATTCCTGAATATCATATATATGATTGAATAAATTTATGTTAGTTATTATGTATTAGAATTATTTGAATCATGATTTCTAGTTTATTAGCACACTGGAAACAGGGAGAAAACCGAAGTGGGGGATAATGTAACACCCCGTAAAAATTAGTAATACCTAGCTAATTCTTGACGGAATTTAGTAGGTGAAACTAGGGCCTCACATGTAAGTTTGAAGTTGAAAACTTGATCAAATTTTGTTCAATGATTTCCCGAGTGAGGGTTGAGGAATTTAGGGGTAACGTCAAGATACGACTATAATGCCAGGAAACTAGTGAGTTGAACAAGTGTTTTGTAGACTCTTATAGTGGAGTTTTGGAGTGTTGTATGAGGGTTAAAAATAAAAATAAATGACTCCCCTACTCAGAATGACATGTTTAGGGGTTAAACGTCCGGGTACGACTCCCCAAGGACCATCCAAGGTGTCCTTGAGGAGGACCCCAAAACAGTCCCCCAAACAGTCCACTTTTGGTGATTCACGGTTTCAAACCACTCCCAGTAGATCAATATAAGGTTCGTGGGTCATGGGCGTGGATCAGGCCTGCACAGGCCTCCAAAATATGAGTCTCTGACCCAAACCACGACACCAAACCACGGACAGTAGATCAATCTATGGTCCGTGGATGGTGAAGTCGTGAATGCTGCCAATTATCAGCATTTTAGTTTTAAGTTGGGTTTTTGGGATTTGATTAGTTAATTAATTAAGGGCTTAGGGGGTCGGTTAGCTAGTTATATAACCACCTATAAATAGTTAATAGACCCCTAAACTAACCACTTTAGGTCATTCATCTAAAGACCCCAAAACACTCTCCAAGAAGAAGAAGAAGAAAGAAGAAGAAGAAGAAGAAGAAGAAGAAGAAGCTAGGGTTGTGATTGCATTTAATGATATTATGATGATTTCATGTGTTTCTATAGTAAATCCTAACCTAAGTTGATGAGTGTGCTATTTGTTGGTTGATGCCATTAGATGCAAGGTTGAAGGTTCTTGAGTGATCTTCCTAATTCAATGTTATATGTTGTAATTGATCAAAGTAAGGTTCAAATAATCATAAATTGAACTAGACTCTATTGTTTATGATTGATCGTGACTTGTAATGATGAAATTGAACATCTGAGGCAAATTAGGACTAAGATCACTTAGTATCAAAGAATGTGAATGTCTTGTAATTTAGGTTCATAATATGATACCATGTTGTAGAGTCTTTGAGAATGAGGAGTCATAGTCATGAATGATGATTATTAGGGCTTAATAAATAAACTAATCTGATCAACTTTACATCCTAAGGCTTTAAGAGTAAAATCCACATATTAATCCAAGGCAAATGAATAGAATTGTGTTGAGAGACCTTTACCTACCTAGATCACCTTATGAATCATAAATGGTGGGAAGTGATAGAATCTCTTAGGTCATAATGATATACTTGTCTAATGAAGAATTCTAGACATGATGCTAGGTATGGATAGGAACTTAACATTAAAGACTTCTCACATAGTAATGGCTTTAGGGCTGAAGGACTTCTCCTAGTTAATTGAACCTAAGGCTAGAGATCCTTTATACCTAGGTCATGGATTGTGATAGTTGCTTACACTTAGTTTAAAAGAGGTATTAGCATGGGTTGGTGGTCAAGAGCACCTTTCCATTTACTTGAGTCCATGTAGACACTTAATGATTATCTTTTGGGATTTATGCCTAGCACCGAAAGGATATTGAAATGAGATGGAGGTTCCCACCTAGATGAGTTTGGGATTTCATGGAGGTTCCCACATAGCATAATTTGGGCTTCCCACATGGGATCTCTCAAATAGAAAAGTATTTATTTCCCTAAGTGTGTTTCATGAGATAGAAGCCTCACCTAGTGGCGTTTGGGTTTCTAGTAACAATCTATATATCCCATAACTACATGCCCCGTAGGAAGTTAGCTAGTGAATCTGACTAAGCTAACTAAACAGTTCCACCTTTGCAAGTGGACCAAACCTTGGTGGTGTGGGTAACACCATGAGAGATCAAATGTTCTCATGTCGGTTAAGGCTATATCCCAATTAAACAAGATTGGTAATGAACTATGATTGTGCTAAATGTAGCATCTCCTAGAGTTCAAACCTCATGGGCTAAGATTATGCCTAAAGTAGCATCTCTTAGGGTCCGATGCAAATAATGGTCTAAGATTATGCTTGAAGGGGCATCTCCGAGAGACCAAACTAAATGAACTAAGTGTATGCTTTAAGTAGTGTCTCCTAGAGTTCAAGCTTAATAAACTAAGATGTACTTGATATAGTATATCTTATGGTTCTAAGTAATGAGGGACTAGTACAAGTTAGAAAAGGACCTCATAATGTTCAAAGTATAAATGGACTGACATGTTCTTGAGTAAGGCCTCATAGAGTCCATAATAATAACAAAGAACCTAGACATGCTAAAAGAAGTATCTCATAGCGTCCAACCTTATAATAAACTATGATCATGCTTTAAGTAGAACCTCCAAGAGTTCAAGTTTAATGAACTTAGATTATGCTTTATGTATCATTTACTAGAAGTTCCAATATGAAGAACTAAGTTATATTGTAATGACCTTAAAAACAAACTAGTGAAACTAGAGCTGGATGTGTGTTAGTTTGTGTTCGTCTTTAGTTTTGATGGTGTTTCATGTTGTCCTGAGTCATGGTTGAAGTTTTTAGGGGTTGAACGTCAAGTTAGGACTCCCCAAGGATAATCCTAACGGTCCTTGAGGAGGACCCCAACTCTAACCCCCAAAACCCCTTGAATCAAGTGAGTTTGCCAACTTAGGGTGACCTATGAATGGGGTTCACGCCCCGTAGGTCCATCCACGGTTCGTGAATGGCCTTCGTAGGTCATGAGCCCCAAAACAAAGTCTGAGTCCCAAATGAAGGATTGACAGCACGAGCCGTCAACCAGTCCACGATCCGTGATGGGAACTGTTTTGCTGGTGTAAGGTCGGCCAACTGTGGGGTGCATTGGTAAATTCACCTCAAGTCCCTATTATGTGTGGACGGTTATTTTAAGTATTTTATCATATTTTAATTCTATTAAAACATTAATATCCTAATATAGAATTCATTCTTCATATTTCTCCAAATCAAAACCCTTCTCTCCTAAAAAGTTCTCTCTAGAACTCCATTCAAGGTCAAAGTCAAGTTCAAGCTAGGGTTGGGGATTTTAACGGTGTTTCTCCTTCAATTTCAAGGGATTATTTAAGTATAAGGGATGGTGATCCTTCATATAGGGTTAGTTTTTACCTTAGAGTCAATTCCAAACATGTTTTCAAGGTTTTCAAGTCTCACCAAAAACCTAGATTTCACTCAATCTCATGGGTTCTGGCATCAAACGTTTTCAATTGATAAACTATGATTAGATTGATGATGTTAAGGTGAAAAATTGTATGGACCCATGATTTCTCTAGATTCCTAAATTTGTCCTTATGAAGTGGGTTTGTTGATTATGAATGAATGATGGTGCATTTATGTGTCTATTGATTTAGATTGTTGATTTATATCATTATGTATGTCTAATTATAGTGAATTGAGGATTTTTGGTCATAGCTTTGAAGGGGCAAGTTTGACCTAATTTCATGTTAATGTAGAATTGAACTTGAATTGTTGATCCACTTGAAAGGTGGATGTGCTTACTTACTAAGTATATTGTAATCATGGACTTGAAGTCATAGTTTGATGAATTGAATTATTATCATGTTATTGTATATGTGAATGCATAAGGTGAATAATTTACATGTGATTCAACGATAGAATAATGAACATGTATTCAATGTATTTGTGTTAGTATTGAAAGGATATTTCTTAATTTTACACTCACGAATATTGATGATGCAATGTGAAGGGTTTTTACAGTGTAATGTTGTATCTTGGTTTGGTAAACTTAGATCACCTCTCCTTGATAAAAAAAAAGCTATATTGAATGTGATCTCTTGACTTTGTAGGCTTAGGCATCCTTTTCTTGAGTAATGAATGTATCTTGAATTAATGCCTTAATGTATTGAGTTGGTAGACCTAGTGTTGGTAACCTCCTCATAAATGAATGAATGAATGAATGATTGTCTTAATTGGTAGACCTAATGCTGGTAGCCTTTCTAAAAATGAATAATAAGGTATTTTAGACTATGACTTGAATTGGTAGACCTAAAGTTGGTGGCCCTTCATAGTGAGTCTAGAACCCTATCTGAATGTGGAACCTTGAAGCGGTAGACCTAATGGTGGTGGCCTCTTTCTTCTGTGAAATGATGAACCTAGAGACGGTAGACCTAATTATGGTGGCTCTCTCTAGGAAGATCAATGAGATATCCTTAATGTATCTTTAACGGTAGACCTATTAGTGGTGGTCCTTCTTGGTAAAAGTACTTAGGGTCGATAGGCCTAATATTGGTGGCCCTCTCTAGTACACTAATGTGAATGGAACCACTTTATGGGAACAAAGCCTAAGCACCGAGTGGATATGGTTAAGATGGTGGCTCTTCCCAATGAAGAGGCTAGAGTCCAATGAACATCTTTAGATATCCCATAAACTATGTGCCAACATAGGATATGTTTTAGTTCTGCCCTTGGCAAGTAGAACACCTTCCGCGGTATAGGGTTTATGACACCGGATTCCATGTCTAGCTGGCATGGTCTAGGTCTGTTAATGCCTATTCCCATCATGTGAGATGTGCACTCTAGTTACTTGATAGGTACTACAAAGTGTATGTAGTAGTATGGAATGCTATCTATACATTGCATGAGTAGGCTTTGAAGGTACTATAGTGTGTTCTCTAAGCCTTAATGGCTAATGAATGAAAGTCCTCTAAATGCATGAATTTGTCCTAAACTATTCTAATGAAGAATGCTGACCTATTGTCTAAATGAAATGATGAATAAGTTACTTAGAATGTTATGTCGAAATGTAAAGGTTCTTGTCCATTGTAGCCTTGAGGAATGCCTAGGTGTGTATGAAAAGGTTGTATGGGTGGCCACTCCATATCTTACTTAGGTGTGTATTTGAGTAAATTTAGATAGAGATCCTAAGATGATGAAATGGCTTACTTGATGAATATGCTTATGTGTTGTATGGTGGTACTAGTTGAACATGAATATTAGTAATGCAAAGCATGATTATGGTAAGTTCACTTTTGATGACCCTAGGGTGATGCTTAGGTATTGATAGTGGTATGGGACGCTATCCATACATTGCACAAAGTGTTACTTGGGGGTTGCTTGGGGTGAAGGTGAAAGGTAAAGGTAATGGGTTTATATGTTGAACATGTCTATAATGTGGATAATTTCTTGTATGTTGGTTGTGACTTGTATTATGCCTCATATACTCGTACTCATAAGGTTTTATCTAAAATGGCATAAAGCATAACTTTCAGCAAAATGTCCCTTTTAAAGCATGTTTTTGTGTGGTCATAGTACATTTTGTGTGCTAACCCATACTTTCCTATTTTTTTACTACAAGTGCATGTTCCAGCAAGTGATTGTTTCTAGCTAGAAATTGAAGTGCTTGGATAGAGTTTTCCTCCAAGACTTGGTATGTCCTCACAGATCGAGGAAAAAGACTCTTATTGTTCTAGTTCTTTTATGTTTAAGGTATTGTAATAGACATTCTGGTATTTTCGATTGTAAAGAGTCGTGACCCTATGTTATTAAAGTTTGTCTTAAGATTGTCATGTGAGACTTAGTCTTTCACTTGCGTATAAGTTTTTTAGTGACTTTTGAATAGTATGGTTTTAAATAAAAATTTTAATTTAGCACTAGTTTCTATAGTCTATGCAATGAATGAGCTAAGAGGCTTGTATTAGACCTCTTCGGGGTCAAGTACGTTGTGTTACAACTAGGGGTGCTCTCGGGTGGTGACAAACTTGGTATCAGAGCATAAGATTTTGGAAATATTTTTTAGGATCAAAGTCTCACAAGCCACGTCTAGTAGAGTCTTGCTCATCGGTGTGAGTCACGACACATCTATGAGAAAGAGGCTATAAGACATTAGAAGTTATACTTCTTTCATATTCTTGAAGTCGTGCCTTGGAGTGTGCTTCTATAAGTGTCTTTTTTTCTAATCCTTTCTCTTGTGTTTATAGGATATGAATACAAGGGCTAACCCGAGGAGAGTGGAAGAGGAGATTGTTAATGAGGGAGTTCCTCCCCAAGGTGATCAAGGTCTTCAAGGTGACCAAGTTCCTCTAGGCAATTAACAGAATGACGTTCTGGTGGCTCCCCCGAACATGACTTATGAGGAGATTAGGATGGCTTTTCTAACCCTAGCCTGAGCCATGACGGCTCAAGTGAATAGGGATGTGGGACCTAAGGTGAATGCTAATGAGGTTGACGTGGCCTCTAGGTTGAGAAACTTTGTCAGGATGAATCCTCATATTTTTCTTGGCTCTAGAACGGGAGAAGATCCATAAGAATTCTTGGATGAAATTTCTAAGATAGTAGATGCTATGGGAGTAACTTCTAGGGAGAAGGCGGAATTGGCTTCCTACCAATTGAAAGATGTGGCCTAAGTGTGGTTCAGTCAATGGAAAGCCAATAGGCCAGTTGAAGCGGGTCCTATAGAATGGGAGGAGTTTAATAGAGCCTTCCTTGGTAAGTATTTTCCCCGTGAGAAGACGAAGGTAAGGTTGAGGAGTTTCTAAACCTTAGGCAACGTAATATGAGTATTGAGTAGTATTCCTTGAAGTTTACCCTATTGTCTAAGTATGATGCATCCTTTGTGTCTAACCCTAGAGATGAGATGAATAGGTTTGTTACCGGTGTATACTACCTAGTTAAGGAAGAGTGTCGTACGACGATGCTCCATGGTGATATGAATATCTCTAGACTTGTTGTGTATGCTCAATCTATTGAGGAGTACAAGCTTAAGAGGGTGAATAAGGATTTGAAGAGGGGAAGACTCAATGATCAAGGTCAACATAGGTTCAAGTAGAGAGCTCCTAACTAAGATTCTTCAAGTGCTCCTAGGGTTACCCAAGAAAGAGTTGGTGGTTCTCAATTTGCTAAACCTACTTGTCACAATTGTGGGAAGAAGCATCATAGGAAGTGTTTAGCCGTTACTAGTGGGTGCTATGGCTGTGGGAAGAATGATCACCAAGTGAAAGATTGTCCTACTCTTACGGCTGGAGGAAGGGAGGCCAAACAAGCTTCTCTTAATTGCCCAAATCTTGATGCTCCATAGAAGAACTGTTTCTATGTGCTTCAAGCTAACAAGGACAAGGGAGCTTATTTGGATTAAGGTACTGGTAAGTTATAGCTCCTTTTTTTTGGTGATGAGGTCCTTGTGTTGTTTCATGATAGCCTTAGTTGGGGTTTCTCCTATGTAGGGGATGGTATGTTGAATAGTAATGTTTTTGAGAGTGTTGATGTCTTTATCTCTTTCCTTCTATTCTTATTCAAGCTTGAGACCTAGAGTTCCTAGTAGCTTGTTGCATGTTGTGGAGTCTTTTGTGAATAAGAGTTTCCATAGTCTCCTTATGTTGTACATGTTCTAATTGAATTCTTGTATAGTTGAGAAAATGATTTTTCAAATTTTGTTCCTCATTTTTATATGCATCTATGGTGAACTGCCTAAATATTTCATGAGTTGACTTGTTGAGCATGCTTAAATGTGTTCTTGAAAGAATTGCATAATGTGCCCAATGTAAGGAGAAATATGAAGCTTTGATGCACAATGAGTTGGTAGATGTTGTGCCTACTTTATTGAATTGCATGAAGTTGTTTGAGCCTTTATGATGTGCAGTAGATGTTTCCTCCTAGTTATGTGCATTTTATTGAAATTGCATGCATGATTGTGGGCTGCTAGTCTTGAGTGTTACTCTTAATGTGTTTTAAGTGTCATTCGAGGACAAATGTTCCTAAGTGGGGGATAATGTAACGACCCTAAAAACAAACTAGTGAAACCAGAGCTTGACGTGTGTTCGTTTGTGTTTGTCTTGTGTTTCGATGGTGTTTCATGTTGTACCGAGTCATGCTTGAGGTTTTTAGGGGTTGAACGTCAGGGTACAACTCCCCAAGGACCACCCTAAGGGTCATTGAGGAGGACCCCAACTATAACCCCCAAAACCCCTTGAATAAAGTAAGTTTGCCAACTTAGGGTAACCTACGGATGGGGTTCACGCCCCATAGATCCATCCACGGTTCATGGATGGCCTCCGTAGTGCGTTAGCCGCAAAACAAAGTCTCAGTCCCAAACGACATATTGACAGCACAAGCATTCAACCAATCCACGATCCGTGGATGGCAATTGTTTTGCTGGTGCAAGTTCGGCCAAGTAAGGGGTGAATTGGGAAAATCACCCCAAGTCCCTATTAATGTGTGGACGGTTATTTTAAGTATTTTAACATATTTTAAGTTTATTAAAACATTAATATTCTAATTTAGAATTCATTCTTCATATTTCTCCAAATAAAAATCCTTCTCTCCTAAAAAGTTCTCTCTAGAACTCCATTGAAGGTCAAAGTCAAGTTCAAGCTATGGTTGGGGATTTCAAGGTGTTTCTTCTTCAATTTCAGTGGATTCTTCAAGTATAAGGTATGGTGATCCTTCATCTAGGGTTAGTTTTCACCCTAAATTTAATTCCAAAGATGTTTTCAAGGTTTTCAAGTCTCACCAAAAACTTAGATTTCACTCAATCTCATGGGTTCTTGCATCAAACGTTTTCAATTGATAAAATATGATTAGGTTGATGATTTTAAGGTGAAAACTCTATGAACCCCTGATTTCTCTAAATTCCTAAATTTGGCCTTATGAAGTTGGTTTGTTGATTATGAATAAATGATGATGGATTTATGTGTAGATTGATTTATATTGTTGATTTATATCATTATCTATGTCTATTTATGGTGAATTGTTTATGAATTGAGGATTTTTGGTCATAGCCTTGAAGGGGCAAGTTTGACCTAATTTCATGTTAAAGTAGAATTGAACTTGAATTGTTGATCCACATGAAAGGTGGACGTGCTTGCTTACTAAGTATATTGTGATCATGGCCTTGAAGGTATAATTTATGAATTGAAGTATTAGCATGTTATTGTATATGTGAATGCATATGGTGAAGGATTTACATGTGATTCAAGGATAGAATGATGAACATGTATTCAATGTATTTGTGTTAGTATTGAAAGGCTATTTCTCAATTTGATACTCATGAATGTTGATGATGCAATGTCAAAGTTTTCTATAATGTAATGGTGTATTTTGGTTTGGTAGACTTAGGTGACCTCTCCTTGGTAAATGAAAGTTAGATTGAATGTGATCTCTTGACTTGGTAGGCTTAGGCATCCTTCTCTTGAGTAATCGATATATCTTTACTTAATGTATTAATGTCTTGAGTTGGTAGACCTAGTGTTGGTAGCCTCCTCATAAATGAATGAATGAATGATTGTCTTGATTAGTAGACCTAATGTTGGTAGCCTTTTTATAAGTGACTTATGAGGTAGACCAAATGTTGGTGACCCTTCATACTGAGGCTAGAACCCTATGTGAATGTGAAACCTTGAAGCAGTAGACCTAATGGCGGTGGCCTCCTTCTTGTGTGAAATTATGAACCTAGCGATGGTAGACCTAATTCTTGTGCCTCTCTCTACGAATATCAATGAGCTATCCTTAATGTACCTTGAACGGTAGACCTATTAATGGTGGCCCTTCTTGTTAAAAGTACATAAGGTCGATAGGCCTAATATTGATGGCCCTCTCGAGTAAACTAATGTGAATGAAACCACTCTATGGGAACTAAGGCTAAGCATTGAGTGGATATGGTTAAGATGATGGCTTTTGCCCAATGAAGAGGCTAGAGTCCAATGAATGTGTTTGGATATTCCATAAACTATGTGCCAACATAAGATGTGTTTTAGTTCTACCCTTAGCATGTAGAACACCTTCCACGATGTAAGGTTTATGACACCAGATTCCTTGTCTAGCTTGCATGGTCTATGTCGATTAATGTCTATTCCCATCATGTTAGATGTGTACTCTAGTTACTTGATGAGTACTACAAATTGTAGGTAGTAGTATGGGATGCTATCTATACATTGAACGAGTAGGCTTTGAAGGTACTATAGTGAGTTCTCTAAGCCTTAATGGCTAATGAATGAAAGCCCTTTAAATGCATGAATATGTCCTAAGTGATTATAATGAAGAATGTTGACCTATTGTCTAAATGAAATGATTAATGAGTTACTTAGCATGTTATGTCGAAATGTAAAGGTTCTTGTCCATTAGAGCCTTGAGGATTGCCTAGGTGTGTATGAAGAAGTCGTATGGGCGGCCACTCCTTATCTTACTTAGGTGTATCTTAGGGTAACGTTAGATAGTGACCTAAGAGGATGAAATGGCTTACTTGATGAATACAGTTATGTGTTGTATGTTGGTACTAGTTGAACATGAAAATTGGTAATGCGAATCATGATTATGGTGAGTTCACTTTTGGTGACCCTAGGGTGATGGTTAGCTGTGGATAGTTGTATGGGACACTATCCATAAATTGCACAAAGTGTTACTTGAGGGTTTCCTGGGGTGAAGGTGAAAAGGTAAAGGTAATGGGTTTATATGTTGAACATGTCTATAATGTGGATAATGTCTTGTATGTTGGTTGTGAGTTGTATTATGCCTCTTATACTCGTACTCATGAAGTTTTATCTAAAATGGCATAAAGCATGACTTTGAACAAAAATGTCCCTTTTAAAACATGCTTTTGTATAGTCATCATTCTTAGTACATTTTTGTGTGCCAGCCCATATTTTCCAATTTATTTACTATAAGTGTAATTTCCGGCAACTGATCGTTTCTAGCTAGAAGTTAAAGTTCTTGGATAGTGTTTTCCTCCAAGACTTGGTATGTCCTCATAGATCGAGGATAACGACTCTTATTTTTCTAGTTCCTTTATGTTTAAGGCTTTATAATAGACATTATAGTATTTTCGATTGTAAAGGTTCATGACCCTATGTTGTTAATGTTTGTCTTAAGGTGGTCATGTGAGACTTAGTCTTCCGCTTGCATATAATATGTTTAAGTGACTTTTGAATAGTATGGTTTTAAATAATGTTTTAAATTCCGCACTATTTTCTATTGTCTATACAATGAATGAGCTAAGAGGCTTGTATTAGACCTCTTTGAGGTCGAGTACGCCGTGTTACTACTTGGGGGTGCACTCGGGTTGTGACATATACCTAGTATAGTATCTCTTAGGGTTGAAACAAGAAGGGACTAAGATAGACCTAGTAAAGTGTTTCCTAGTGTTCTATGCTTGAAAAAGAGGGCTAGTCTCTTAGTTAAGGAACTTGAGTATGATGACCTAAAGAAGTACTTAGTATGAGTAGTAGCATGAGATGTTACTCATGCCTTGCACAAGTATGGCTAAGGGTTACGTTATGAGTGTTGTCTTATATGAGTGATGCTTGATGGATTGTAGGTATAGATGCCTTCCAAGATAGAGTTGACTAGAGGTGATAATTCCATCGTCTATGAATTAGTTTATGGGTATTGTTAATTAATAGTTTAAATGCTATATTGAAGTGGGTTTAATCATTAGTTGTGGTTTAATTTATGAATTAAAGTTGCAAATGCAGTTCTAATTTGGTGTTCATAGCTTGTTCGAGAGAGAGATTTTAGAACCATGGTTATTAATTAATTGTTTGTAGGTGTTGGGTTGAGCTTGGTTCAGCTCAAGAGACTGAATCCTAAGCCCAATCCTACCTAGCTAGCTCGAGAGAGTGGATGAATTAAGGTTTGGGTTGTTCTTCAATGCTATGTTGGTTGATGTTCGAAAGACATCACCTTATGTGGGATAGCTATTCCATAGAAAGTTATCTCCCTTATAGTCTAGCCTACCCACTGATTTTTAGTTGTTTACTAGTAGTTTCAATTACCTATACAATGAAATTTGCCTCTAATCGATCACATCCCGAGAATTCCTCTCCATATTGTTATTTTAATTGTGTGTGAATGCATTGTAGTTGATAATTGCAAACAAAAACCCCCATCTGACATTCATGTCACCCCTTTTGACTTGTTTGATGTCTTTTTCGATAATTTCTATTCCTATAGCTAGTTAGATCACATTTGTTGGGTTTTATACTTCTTAACGATTGTTTGCACCTAGAATTGGATGATGTGTGTTTGAAACGTTAATCAAGGTCCCTCTTATTATTGAAGGTGGTGGCACCAATAAATTCCAGAAATCACGAACATGGAAAACAAATTCAATTGGGTTTTTGTTTCCTAATTTGTCTTCATCTCAATTATTTTATTTAGGGTTACTATATCTATAAATAGGACATAAAAAATTATTATTTAAAAAATTCAAGACCCAAGAAACAATACGCAACATACAATTTAGAACTTTATATCTTGGGAGCTTTGGAAGAGCCGCCGTGAGGCCAGATAATTTTTTGGTTTATTCTTTCTTCTCCTTTATTAGTTACTTGTACCCGTGATTATCAAAAGATATTTATCTATTTTTCTTAAATTTTTATGATCAACACAGGCATTTTTATTAAACTAAATTTTGATTATTTTTTTGAGATGATGAGTATCTAAATTTCATAACTAGGATTGTGGGAACCATGACGAATTATTAAATAAAGTCTATGTAAAAAGTGGTTCTTGAATAATTTTTATGCATTTATTGTTGATCTCATTCATTTTGATTGCTTTTTACCAGTGGCCAACATTAGAACTCACGTTATTCGTACTTACCTAACCAAGAAAGTAAAGAATGAGAAAAGAGATTAAACAATAAAGATTTAGTGTGATAATCCACTATGCAATAGCCTAAACCAACTATGTGAGGGCTAATCAGGGGTCAATGGTAGGGTTAGTAAAGCATACCCCCATAGACCGACAAAGTTTCGTGGTGAAATTCAATATTTGGATGTTATCACTCTCCATAGAGTAAAATAATATTAAAAATGAACATGTTTTTACCAAGTCCCCCTATCAATCAAAGTAGTTTGTTTGGTATCACTATCTACTCTAGAAGATGAAAAACATGAGAATAAGCCAGAAGTAGTGGCTTTCCAATACGGCTGATCAGTTATGTGTAGTTGAAAGTTTTAGGGTTTATAATTTGAACCCTAAGGTATATGGTTGGGTATAGTCCTTATGGTTTAGGCCATACAGTTTAGGGTTTTTTTAGTGTTTAGGATTTAGGTCCTATGGTTTAGGGTATAAAGTTTATATCATACGGTATAGGGTTTAAAATTGGGTATTTTAATGGGTTTTTAGGATTTAAAGTTTAGGATTTTTAGGTTTAGGGTTTTTCTTAGGATTTAGGGTCTAGGGCATTGTGTTCTTTAGGTTAAGGGGTTTTAAAAGGTTTTCTTTAGTGTGTTTTTAGGGTTTTTTAGGGTCTATGATTTTTTGGGGTTTCTTATAGCCTAGGGTCTAGGGTTTACATATTAGGCTTTAATGTTTATGGTTTAGGCCCTAAGGTTTATGATTTAGGGTTTAAGCCCTAAGGTTGAAGGTTGGGTATAGTTCTTATGGTTTAGGGTTTTCTTAAGGTTTAGGATTTAGACGCTAAGGTTTAGGATTTAGACCCTAAGGTTTAGGGTTTAGAATTTAGGTCTGATGGTTTATGGCTTAATGTTTAGGAATTTTAAGGGTATTTAGATTTTTTTTATGGTTTAAAGTTTAGGGTTTTTAAAGTTTTTTAAGGTCATTTTTAGTTTTTTTTTATATGATTTTTAGGTTTTAGGTTTCTTAGGGGTTTTTTAGGTTTTTGTTTTTATGGTTTAGGAATTAGGGTTTAGACATTAGACCTTAAGGATTAAGGTTTTTTCGATTTTAGGATTTAAGCTCTAAGGTTTAGGGTATAGAGTGTAGGGTTTCAATTTGAGAGATTTTAGAGTTTTTTAGAGTTTAAAAATTAGAATTTTTTTAGGTTTAGGGTTTTGGAGCTTTGGGTTCTTTAGGTTTATGAGTTTTTAAGATTTTCTTTTAGAGTTTTATAGGGGTTTTAGGTTTTTTTAGGGTTTAGGGTTTCTTTGGGTTTTTTAGGGTTCAGGGTTTTGAAGGGCCTAGGGTTGAGGATTTAGATTTTAGGCCTTAAGATTAAAGGTTTGGCCCTATGGTTTGGGATTAAGCCCTAAGTAATAGGGGTTGGGTATAGTCCTTATGGTTTAGGGCCTAAGGTTTAGGGTTTCCTACGGTTCAAGATCTAGGATTTAAGGTTTAGGACATGGAGTTTAGGTCCTACGAGTTGGGGCTTAAATATTATGGGTTTTAGGGGCTTGTTTTTACGGTTTTTAGGGTTTAAATTTACGGTTCTTTAGGTTTAGGGTGTTGTTTTATGGCTTAGGGTTAAGGACTTTGGGTTCTTTAGGTTGAGAGGTTTTTATGCTTTTCTTTAGGGTGTTTTTAGGTTCTTTAGATTTAGGATTTTTAGGGGTTTTTTTTAGGGGTTTTATGCCTTTATATGGTTTTTAGTTTAGAGTTTCTTAGGGTTTTTAGGTATTTCTTAGGGTTTAGGGTTTCTCATGTTTCTTAGGGCTTAGGGTTTTTTATTTTTAGGGCTTATTGTTGTAGGTTTAAAGTTTACGTTTTAGGGTTTATTATTTAAGCCCTAGGGTATAGGGTTGGGTAAATTCCTTAAGATTGAGGCCCTATGATTTAGTTTTTTTTTAGGATTTAGGTCATAAACTTTAGGGTATAGAGTTTACGTCCAACAGTTAAGGATTTAAAGTTTATGGCTTTTAGGGTTTAACGTTTAAGGTTATTTAGGTTTAGAGGTTTGTTTACGGGTTTTCGGCTTTGGGTTCTTTAGATTTAGGGTTTTGGGTTTTTTAGGTTTAGGAATCTTAGAGTTTTCTTTAGGGTTTTTTAAGGGTTTCTTAGGTTTAGGGGATTTTGGGGTTTTTTTCCAGGTTTCTTAGGGTTTTTATGGTTTTTTAGTGTTTAGGGTTTCTTAGGGCTTAGGGTTTAGATTTTGGGCCTTAAGGTTTAGGTTTAAGCCCTAATGTTACAAGGTTTACGATTTACGGTTTAGGGTTTATGCCCTAAGTATAGGGTTGGGTAGAGTCCTTATGGTTTACGCCCTATGGTTTAGGGTTTAGGATATAGAGTTTAGTTCCTATAGTTTAGGGTTTAAAGTATAGGGTTTTGTAGGGTTTAAAGTTTAGGGTTTCTTTTAGGATTTAGGGTTCAACACTTTTGGTTCTTTAGGTTTAGATGTTTAAAAGATTTTCTTTAGGGTGTTTTTAAAACATATTTAGTGGTTTTTAGGGTTTAGACTTTAGATTTTAGGCCTTAAGGTTTAGGGTTCAGGCTCTAAGGTTTAGGGTTTATGGTTTAGTTCTTAGTGTTTAAGCCCTTAGGTATAGGGTTGGGTAAAATCGTTAGGGGTCGTTTGGATAAGGTCAAAGCTAATAAGTGGATAACTTGGTTATTAATCTATTAAATTTATACCATGTTTGATTTGCGAATAGGATATAAGTTATTCATGTGTTAATTTTGTACAATGTTGGTTGGCAGATTTTGAAATGTTGTATAAAAGGTATTCATGTATTATTTTTATACGGTGTTTGATTGCCTTTTCTGTAATCCTGCATAATTAATACTTGTATAACTTATGAGGGAATTTAGGAATAATATATGCGGGATAGAAGGTGGAATAAGTTATGTCGGTACTAGTTATACATGTATTATAATGGTAAATTAAACACTCCCCCTATAGATTTACTCCTATATATATATATATATATATATATATATATATATAGTGGAATAAGTTATGCCGGTACTAGTTATACATGTATGAAAATGGTAAATTACACATTCTCCCTATAGATTTACTCCTA